>LYUA01001142.1:298098-309817 GCA_002093875.1 Calopteryx splendens | reverse complement strand
ATTGAGAAAAGGGGGGAGGGGGGGGTGATGCGGGCAGTGCGGGGAAAAGCAGTGCTTATTCTTTATTATTTTTTTACGGCGGCAGACGGGCATCGGTATCATCGTGGGCGGCGCAATAGCATCCTCCGAAGAAGGTGACCTCTTCCGATTGAGCGGAGAGAATAGATGTGCTTGCAGCGTGAATAATAATAACGAGGGGAATTTAAAAGGGGGTGGGAGAGGGAGACAGCGGAGTCGTGTGAGAAAGAGAGGTTCAAAAGAGAGAGGGGGAGGGAGAGTGAATTAATGCAAAAAATATCGGCTACTCACGATACGCCGTCCACTCACTCCCCTCACGCGACACGAATTTCCACTTGGCTCATGCCAAAAATCACACCGCGAATGACCGCCGAAAGCGGAGGAGGAGTGGCGACCTTGGGAGTCTTTGTGTCGTGAAGCCACAATTCCCTGTTCTCCTTGCCCAAGCTTAGCATATGTAGCCAGAGTAAAGCTTCGCTCCGAACGATCCCCAATCGCGAAGATTAGATTGCCATTTTATGCGGATACAGAAAAATTCGTTTCGCATTTGCAATGGCACATGGTGGCCACTTGGTGGAACTACTTTATGGTGCGGAAAGGAGGAAACATTACAGTTGCACAAAATGTGAACCCATTCGTAAAGATCACGTGGAACAGCAACGTTTTTAAAATTTGCTTCATTCTTGCCACTGTTTTTGGGCATCCGGGACTTGAGCACAGAGAATAAGTGAGGGGATAATTTTGCCCTTCCTCTCCGAAAAAATGGTCGCTTTCATCTAAAATTATTTTTTGGAAGTGGCTATAAAATTTAAAAACGTCGTTGTACCATTTCCTCACTTGTGGCTTTACGAGATAGGTGCTCAAAAAATAGCAATTGCTTCTCTTTTATGAGGTGCACTGCTGGCGGTGGGTCGTGCGAACCACGCGTGATTTTGTTTTTACTAGGCTTCATCGACTTCAAGCGTGACTCATTTGAGTGCTGGGAAGAATGCTGTGCGGTGATTTACGCACAATTCGCCGGCGAAGCGTTTGCCTCGGGGGAAAAAAGCGGTGCAGTGTGTTTTTCGTGTCCAAGAAAACAAGAGCACATCTCCGTTACTGCGATTCAAAATTCGTCGTTCCTCTCTTTTATTTTTACATGCAAATGACGGACGCATGACAAGCCTTGTCCGGGGTGCAGACACGAATCCAGAATTGAGTCCAACTTCTGGGCCATTTCCGGTGATGGAAGGGGTAGTGCCAGAGAGTCGAGAGACGTCGGAGTTGCGAAGACGTGGAGACGTAGGAGAAGAGAGTAAGAGAGAGAGAGAGAGAGAGAGCGTGTTTGAGACAAAATGGGAAAGATGACAGGTGAGAAATGGGAAGTGAGAGAGGCAAGAAGTCAGGCATAAAAAATATATTATAATAAGAAGAAGTGACACGAATGATATCGCCATACTTTCCCCGTGTCGAATCGGAAATTTGAGTTGACACAATGAGGGAAGAAAAAGATGCTGAAAACGTTTCGGCCTCTTTAATTTTTAAGGTATTTTGTTTACTAAAGTTCCAACCACGGAATCGCAATAACATATTTTTAGTTGGCCATAACATTTAAGCAAATGAGATGCATATTCCCAGGTTTTGGCAACGAACACACTTGACTGCCGGCTTTGAAAGTAAATGAAGTGGACAAGAACGCAGGAGAACGCGACAAGGTAAAGTCCCACCTTTGGCCCAAGAACGGAGTCGGAAAATTGTGGGTAATTGGATACTAGGCCTTTCTAAACGAAGCATAAGGTGGTCACTTAATAAGAATGATACTAGTACTCGATGCACACCATTATGGAACATAAACGAAAATCTTGATTAATTAATGGAGTGCAAAATATGAATCTAATGCTCTGTAAATTAAAAACGTCGAGAGCAGTTTGTACTCACTGCTTTGTCCATTGGAAGATCAAAAGAAATACCCATGTGCTATTATTAACTATTGGTTAATTCTAGCTGCTTCACAATTTAAACTGTAATTCTAATCCGTTATTTAAGATAAATGATTACCACAAAAAGCCGTGACCAAATGCAATGCAACGCTTTTCAACTATTAGCCCCTACTACTTCAGCTGAAACATACCTTCATACAGGTGCATCAGAGAGAAAAATATAAATTTCCTTATGACATCATCAGAATAAAAATTGGCCGCAGCAAGGAAAAAAAGAATGAGGATATCATAGAGTGAAGGTGGCAGTGGAACGGATAAGTTTTGAAGGGCAGGAGAGGAAATGAGTGAAGAAAATACATTTGCATTTAGGATTGGTTCACGAAGTCGAGAGTGAACTCGACGCGGAAATTCAACCGAATCTCATCAAGAGAAGGTGAATAGTGCGAGGTAACGTTGTGATGGGCTTAAACAGTGGTGGGGGAGTGGAGAGGAGGAGGGCGTAAAGAGAGTAAAGAGCGCGGGGTGAGACGAATGCAGTGAATCAGATATATTGCGCCGCCCATTTCGAGTGCCTCCGCTTGTGCTGCTCATATTATTCTTTTTACTCTACACTCTTTTTTTTTGGTTTTCTTTTTCTCAAGATTCAATCTACTGTACCTCATGGACATGATGGTGGACACAGCGTGGTACATTTGGTTCTTTCTGTAGTGGCGGGAAAAGGTTTGAAGGGGTCGGACGACAAAGGGACACAGGGTGCGACGGGTGGGAAATCGGGGCGAAGAAAGTTAACGGGGGAGAAAGACGGGAAAAGAAAGGATTTGACCCATGAAACGATTTGAGTTTTGGTCACAGGAGCGACAATTCAGCGGCCGGTCCGGCAACGGAAGAGATCGTTTGAAAGTAAACAGTTGCACGCGACGGGGACAGCGAGAGAAAATAGGATTTGAATTTTTTCCCCAGAGAACGAAGGCATCATGTTGAGAAGGTGTTTGACAGTTTGAAAGCGTAAAATAGATGACAGTGACGAAGTTATTATGAATTAAGGTTGGTTACAGGACATTTGAGGGAAAGATGCGCGAATGTGAAAGTTTGGAGAGAGAGAGTTCCGAGAGGAAAATTATCACAGAACGTTTCAATTTTATGGGAAAGACCATCCCAGCACGGGAATAAGTGCGAACGGGAAGGAAGGAAACACAAAGAGAGAGAGAGAGAGAGAGAGAGAGAGAGAGAGAAGGAGGAACAGGAAGGAATGACACGGTGACAGATGACACGTTTTGGACGAAATATTAAAAAAAAAGATGTACAGAGAACATCGAAACGATTCAAGACGAGGAAAACATGCGGATTATGCAGTTGGTGAGAGACAGAAGTAAAGAGAGAGAGAGAGTGTGTCAATTAGATTCCAAGAAGGAGAATTTACGTTCAGACGGATACATGGAACAATGGAAAAATTGGGCAGTGAGGGAAGGAGAGATGAGGGAACGAGGACATTTATTGGGAGACACGGCGACGTTGAGACGAGAAAAAGATTGAAAGGAATAGGAAGGAATCCCGCAAGTCCGAAGGAAAAGAAACAAAAAAGGAAATGGAATTAGTAATTCATTACTCCATATGACTGAAATCACAAGTTTTAGACAGAAAATTGAAACACTCATAAGATAAATCTTTAAATGAGCACAGTTATTTGTAGGTGATACTCTGCAATAATTAATATAACATAATATGTAAAGCAGAATATTGAGCTAAGAAAAGTTGGAAATGTAAGAAAAATTAACAATACTCGTCGTGTTCAGAATTGGTAGTGACATTGCCCCATATTCCAGAAATTCTCGTTAGTTTTTGCAATAACTTTTAATGCATGTAAACTAAAAAGAAAAACCTCTAGTGATCACTACTGCCACGGCCATATTGCTTGCCATGCGATTACAATTCAAAGGGAGGTCATGAGATCCTTGGAGGCAATATGAAGCCATTACCAGTTCTTGACACGACACATCAAATTGCTTTAGTGATCCGTTGAAATGATTACCTTAGTCATTCAGCAGAGCTTGATACATGATTTATACATGAATAATCATTAATAGGGAAAATTATTACATAAAATGGACACATTTTACAGCATCACGCTGGTAGACCCTGTAAGGTGTAAATGGCTTCCAATATCAGTTTTTCACATCAAAAGTATTTTGAAAATAGTTTACATGCAAAGTTAATCAAAAATATTTGTGAAAAAGATTATTCGATAAGTTCTTAAGATTATTTTACATTTTGAATAACTGAAAATATTGTGGAAGCCAGCAAAAATTTATAAACACCCATAAAAAACCTTTATAGCGCATGCATGAATTCTCTAATTAGCACCCTGGAATAAAATACATGTAAATCGATGAAAGATTACGAATAAAGAGAGAAAGCACAAATTATAGACATGTAAGTAAATTTATATACAAGGGTATTACCTTTTTAAATGTTTTAACTGAAATAATTACGCATGAAAATGCAGAAATATCATTTAATAGAAAATAAAAAGTGACTTAGAAAATATGACTTAATTAATCAATGATCCACCACATTAATAAAAAATATTGACGTGAAGACTCCTGTGAAATAAATGAAAGAGAAAGATTTACGGTACACACAAAGAGATCAAAAATGTATTAAGTTAAAAGATTTTTATTACCATGATTCGATGTCTTATACAATTAAGTGATGAAGGATAATGACTGCTGTGAAATGAAGTGGCTTCGTTTTTAAATGACCTAAATTATATATAAAAACTCTTATTGTGAATTATTAAGCTAAATTCGAAAAAGTAATTTTAATGAGGTAGTTCGAAATTTTGACAGCAGAGAAATAAGAAAAAACTTCCATATCTCGCGGGATTTTCTCGCCTGGATTTTCTCGTTTTCATTGACAAAAAAGTACATGATCACCTATGTGTTTTTGTTTTATCGAGAGTAAAACCTTTCGATTGCAGAAAAAACTAGTCACTGCAAATGCTCACGAGAGCAACACGTGAATTTTTTCAAGCGATGATGTCTCATTACCGGAGATTTGAATCAGGGAGACCAAGTATAAAAGGAGAGCTGCAAAGGACATTTTCATGCTTACCTCATTGCAGGAAGACGGTTCATTTTCTTGAACGAATCTATTCTTTTAGGAGCTACTCGAGTATCAAGAAGAGACATAGCTCACTGATTTACCTCTTACTTTGGGGACGAGTTACTATGGGAAGATTAACGGAATCGGAATCCAAGATTCCGATTCCGAAAACAGAGGTTGAAAGCGCCGAACCCTTATTAACGAATTCAGCAAGCGAAATTTAGATTTTTTAACGGAAATATACAAAGGTTTGGGAATTGTTTCCTTCAATCACAGTAATCAACCCGAAGATCGGTTTAGTAGCTGAGGGTAAAGCTCACCCAGTACTAAGCCTTACGGAATGTGATCACACATCAGAGGGGGCAGTTCCTTTCCCTGCATGTCATTTCCCAGGATGACCTGGTGCCCTAAAAATGGCCCACAGCTTAGGTGAAGCTGAGAGTGCCCAGAGGCGTCACCCGGATTGGAACCCGGGCCCTCCGGTTAATAGCTCAGCGCTCTACCCACTGGAGTACCGAGCCCCCGGTTGAGGTATTCAGTGACGAAATTTCCAAAAGAAGCATTTCTATAAATCTAATCCTTTCTCCAATTCACCGTATCGCATTCACCAAAGTAATCCGTTATCTGGGACAAAACAAAACCTATGCATCAGAAAATATAAGTGCCAAATTTTAGCTTCGCTTTCCAGTTATGCACTTAGACTATAAAATGAAGGATGGGAGGAGATAACAGGATACTGTAAGCATTTCAGTAGATTTACGAGACGACTGCAGTGGGAATAGTAACCCAAATCCAGTTTCCCTGAACGGAGCGCAGAGACCAGTTAATCAGCATAGGAGCATGGAGGATAGGTATCTGGGGTCCACTTATTCATTTTACTAGTACACCGAAGGTGGATGATTTGAATCCCAACTAGGAAATTATCTTTCTGTGGAAGTATGATTCCAGGTGAATGGATTTTCCGTTAAAGAGCAACCAAAAGTATCGGGTGTAATAAAACTGAAATCGATGTTACCAATGTGAGAAATAATTTATACCGGCACGGTCTATTGGATGAATTAAACCTGGAATTTAATTTTTAAGGCTCATCAGCATGGTCAGCCAAGACTCAAAATCTCAATTTGAAAGACATTGCACGCACGTCACAGCAACTAAAGCCTGTGTACTTTTGCGGAGCATTGTAGCAATATTTTAGGAGATTTTGGAATACCATTTCGGAAGACTCGAACGTGAATTGAATAGACGAGAGGGAAAATTGAGTGTGAGGGAGAAATAGAGAGAGGGTTTGAGAAAGAGAGGCAGGCAGAAGGGGAGGGTGTGGAGGGTGAGAGGAACGGTCGAAAGGAGTGGTTACGATTGCACGCGAAGCAGCGGCATGGCGATTGAATCGGATGCTGAAAACCTTCGATCGGCTAGGAAGAATGAGAAGGACGCACGTTGACGAACGGTTGGAGGAGAAATGGGAACTGGAAGAGTCCAAACGGGCGAGTAAAACGGGAATCGGGGGAGGGGCGGCGGAAGGCAGGCACACCAGGGAGGACGGGGAGGGAACGGTAGACGAGAGAGGACGAGGAGAACCAGGGAAAGGGACACGAGACGGTCTTTTCAAAGCAGACGCTGAACGCCCCTACGCACGTGCCGGGTTCTTTATTTCTATACCACAAGCTCGTTAAACACGATTCGATGCAGAGGGTGGTAGTAAGGAGGCGGCGGACAAAGAAACGCTGAAACTGCAGTGGTGAATATCAGCCTTCTGGGAAATTTTCCACGTGCCAAGGAAGTGCTGGAAATGGTATATCGCACGCCAACGCAAGAAGCATTGGAAAAAATTGGTCAAATGAATTCCCATTTTAGATTAGTTCACTCTTCCAAAGGGACTTATAACGAAACGCAAAGGTGATCCTTTACTGTGCGGACTACGCAAATCTTCATCAACTCCACGACGTTCATTTTCGAAAGTAAATCGTCAAGTAGTTAGTAAGGCACTTCTTTCGTGAAAAGGCTTTTCTTTAACCGCAATGAGAATAAGTAGAATGGGAGCAAAAAATCAAGCTTTTTCATAAATTTTCTTCAGGCTTACAATCCTACTCTTTCCATTTCCACGATCTACATCATTATTCTGGATAGGAGTTGAACGATGAGTATCAATTTCCTCTAGAAAAGATTTTAGTGAGCTTGAAAGAAGAAGATGACGATGATCACAAGCAGAGTATTCATCCGACTTGAGGGGATTCTGAGTGGGTCACAAGAGGAACAGCTTAATCTTTCGAATGGAATCTTCTCAACGGAATGCTTCCCGGGACACAGAATTTCAATTAAATGTGGAGAGCTAAATCTGTCCTCTTCCCTTTCTTTCACTGGGTCACTGCTTTCGCGTAAAAACAGACAAGGGATTTTACCATTTAATGCATCTAGTACCCGCTTGGTGCCTATGTTGGCTACCTTCAAACATTTTCCTAATAAATGAAGAGGACCTAGGAGGAAGGTCAATAATTTCATTAAAAACAATGTTAAATATCTAAATGAGAAAAGGAGTTAAAATCCAGGACTAAAGGTGAAAGATGCGTCGTCTTCGCCGAAATTAACTACATTTTCAACCATTTTAGGAAAATATTTTCCCAAATACTCCAATAGAGAAAAGCAGCTGAAAAAACACAGTCGTTGAGGAAATGCATAGGTCAGTAGGCATTTTTTACGATCACCATAAGAAGATGGAATTCTAAATGGAATAGGGAAAAAAAGACAATTGCGGTGGTGGGATGGTTAAAGCGAGAAGTGTGGTCATACACTCCGTGGAAGGCATTCATCTTGTTTAATGTGACAGGCCAAATTCATTCTTCTGCAAAGTAGTAAAAGCAAATGGAATTTTCGGCAAGCATATACTCTCACAGGAAATGCCTCTTTAAAATTCTTCGAAACTTCTTCTTCGACTGTTCGAAATATTAGCTGCTTGCATTGAGAATGAGATGCTTCTCTACACTCTGATTGATTGAAGAGCTTAACGTCAATGCCGCTTTCAGTGTGCCGCTTCAAAGTGATAGTGTTAAATGTTATATATTACACATGTCTTATTCAGTAAAACATTACGTAAGTCAAATGATGATGTTTGCAAAGAATATTAATTTGAAACGCCGAATGGAACATCGGATACATACTAAATCGGCATACTTACTTATTGTTAAGAAAAAACACGCATTTCAATGGAAATACACATAAAAAAGAGAATCGAATAGAAGAATGGGAATAAATTCGACACTCGGAATAAAATTGGAAAGACTTATTACTTTTTGCACGAATAATTTAGCTTTAGATACCAAACTTCGCCCCGTGATATTTTCGTTTTATCTCAATCCTATATTTTAACATAGAAATGCAAAAATAAGACTTTGCTTCTATTATTTTATGTGATATACTATCTAAAAGACGGAGATTCGTTCAATAGAAAGGGGGCGTAGGCTTAAAATTATTATCCATAAAAAATATTTTGTGCTACGTTATTTCCAATGAGTGTAATGTCAAAATTATCTAGAATAATAAAGAAATACTAATCAGAGACAAATTAAGAATCAACATCGAGACTAAGATGAATGATAAGTTTTAAATTTTGCATTAGAGTGAGAGAGCCTCAGGAATAGAATAGTATTCAGTTCTAAGTACAGAACAAACAAAAAACAATTCATTAATTACCAGTTATCTCTTTATTATTATCATTAATGGTAACCTACCGGTTAAGGTAGGTTTCTGATGGACAACAGTAACCCTTTCTTCATTTCCGCATAAATATCTTTATGGTATCTCATTATTTATTGATATCTCTTTACTTATTGATATGATGACATCTATTTATTTATTTAATAAAACCAAAGCGTACAGATCATTTTAGTGATTACACTAGTCCTCCTCCTTCAATGAGTTTTCCTAAGTCGAGACCGAGCTATTTCACAACCTCGTACCCGAAATCGTTAGATTCAATGAATTTTATTAAAACTCTTACGAACGGAGAAGCATTAGCAGGGTCACTCTTCAGTAATTAACACTACTTATTAATTTTGAAATACTTCTCTCGCCAGCGACCCAACAATGATAATCCTATATTTCTTTACTTAACAAAAACGAAGTGGTGGGATTTTTTGTGAATTCTAACAGTCCCCTCATTCAATGAGTTTTCCCGACAGCAACAGAAACTTTCAACAATATAAGATTTTCTAAATTCCAATGCGACCTTCATCGTACAATTTGTTTGCCCGATTGAGAACCCCGTGGCACACCAGGCAGCTTTTGATTCCAGCTATTCTTTACGTGCTCAATTTAATGCAAAAACTCGGCAGAAATCGATGACCCAAAATTTAAACCGCTCATCAAATACGCCCACCCAAAAACGATATCTGTGATACATACAATCGAAAGAAAAAAATATATTTGTATAAAAATATATATTTATTTCTCTACCTAAGGCTTTATCTAAATAAATATATATATAATGAATATCAAGTTCGGCAACTAGGAGATCTCCATCGCCTGTCTGTTAACTCTCAACTTTCAGCATTGGTAGTATCAATTACTATCACTTGTCTGGCCCTTTTCAGCATTAGTACAGTTCACTTGAAGACACTATTCGATATTGGACTCGCATAATGATCCGTGATAAGCCCAGAGCCAAGTGAATCTAACGACGTACTCACGAGACGCCATCGCTGGCATGGGGTTGAAAAAAGGCTTTCCAAGTTCTCAAGGAGGACTACCCTCTTGACTTCACTACGAGGATAGGAATCTAGCTGCGCGGGTGGGGGTCGAATGATTTTGAATGCCCGCAGAAATCGACGACATAGAGGAAGAAACTTCCACCAACTCAGAGCCAAACTAGTTTCCACTTCCTCCTCTGCTGTTCTAATGGCTTCCCCACCTAATACCTTACACCCACTCCCGTCGGAGTCCTCCCTCCCCTTCCCCCTCTCCCTCTTCTTATAACGCCTCCCTCTTCCTTCAACCCCTTTACTGCTCACCGCGACCCAGCGCCAAGTTAATTTCCTCTGAAGCTCTTCCTTTAGTCGTCCTACCGTTCACTAACAGACCACTCCACGTCTTCCCTGCTTGGATGTTCGACTCCTCTTGCATTTTTTGGTCCACCGAGGAGCTGCTGCCTCGCAGGTGGTAAAATAAAATCCAACAAAGGAGTCAACGACAAGACGATTCATTCCGACGAAAAAAAAACACTCCTTAGAAAGTGAAGGCCAGAATCCCTCAAATTGGTAGATGAGTCACTCAATTTTACACCCTACCGAACTAAGCGAAGCCTAGAGGAAATAATTAAGAGGTTAGAGAAGAGCAACTAACTCATGTTATTGAGGTTATGGCAACGACGTAAAATGATGTTTCCCAGGAAATATTTTTTAATAGTGGCCTTCACCAAGCAAGTTAATATGAAAAGAAAACCATTAAAAATCCACAAATCATGCTCAATACAAATTTTTTTCACAAAGTGCATTGAACATTTCTTATAAAGACACTAACGGATATGAGAGTGAAGAATGAAAAATAGTGTATCTACCTCTATTACGGAAGGATTAATTACCCGTATAAAAATTAGGGAGGGAGATAAGCCTTATGAACGCTCATAGAAGGATATTATATTATTGATTATCATTAATCAATACAAACCACCTTTTTCTCATTTCTGAAAAGGTGGAGTGTCTGGAAAATTGAATCTATACTATGCCTTTTCATGGAAGTTAATGGTATCTTATCTCCAGAAAAATGAGAGCAAATAATCATAAAATTGAAATGTGACAACGATGACTACATTATTTTTAATGGTAATCTACCGGTTAAGGTAGCTTTCTGATGGACATACCCCTACACTAAACCTTTCTTCATTTCCGCATATTTTCTGCCATCCCTCATTACGTCCAACTTGCCTAATATTTTCCTCCATTTACCTCCCTTACCCAACATTCTAACCTCTATCAAATTCATAAAACACCTTTAGCGAGGCATTAACCAGTAATGTCTGATTGCGAAACGAATATAAAAGTAATTATTGATTTACAAATGAAACATTTTTGCAAGGGAAGCATAACCTTAGAGGATTCTGGGGCCATTTACAATAGTAAAAATCGTATGTACCTAATTAAGTTTATAAATAACGGTAGAGAGAAACCCGACGACACTTTTAGACTATTACACGTACGGTACCATTGGGTCTACGGTTAACTCCTCATTCAGACTACTTGGGGTAGGTATATAGGTCTGAATTATTAAAAATCAAACTCGAATCGTTGATTTGGAAATCATTCCCGTTTTGAGACCGGCGTAATTTTACAATCGCAAATAAAATTATACTTTTTGTGTCTCAGCAACATCGCGTGGGAACAATTTACTTCACAATGGAGAAAACGTGTAGTGTAGAAGGCAGTGGGTAATGACCATAATTCACGAGGAGCGGGGAGGGGGGCAATCAGGCATTAACCACTCGTCTCTCACACCCTCTTTCTTCATCTCCCGCCCGCATTCTCCCTCTCCCCTTCTTCCTTTTTGAATAAATTTCTCCTTCCCCCTCGCTATGGAAGAGCGAAGGCGATAAAGCGCCCTGGGAAACCAACCGATCGATGGGTGCATTTCGCCTCTCTTTCTTCCCCACTTCCTCCGCGCGTCCGAGACCGACCTTCCCGCCGCCTTCCCCC
>LYUA01001142.1:182989-194139 GCA_002093875.1 Calopteryx splendens | reverse complement strand
GAGTTCCTCAGAACCTATAACAAAAGTAGGTTCACCTAATACTTGAAAATATTGCCTTGAAAGACGAAAACATAATGTAACGCCAGCTTCGTAGCGCTCTCCAATGCCAGTTCGCTTGACTTCGGACAGTGCTGATCTCTTCCCACTGTCATGCTCTTTTCTTCTCCTGCCAATGGTCACCGGTTGACCAAAGTCTAAGAGCATTAAAAATTTTTATTGACTCTTGGACACATCTCCGTATAAGTGATAATTACTCAGAAACAGGAAAGATTCATCAGAAAATCTGTAACTATGAAGTCAAATGTAAGATTTTATAATGGAGAAAGCTTTAGTGAGCAAAGATCATTTCAGAGAATATAATAAATCATAACACACTTTGAAATAAAATCTTCAGCAGCACAAACGCTTTAAGAGATAAATGATATTCCGTGTTTTAGTGAATTAAGGGATTACTAACGCCTGACTAAGCTGATATTTGGCTAATGTAACTCAAACGGACCTTTTTCCCATTCCGTAAATACTTCGTCAATATAAGAAATGTTTTATGCCAGGGGAATGAACTTATGAAATTGCTACACTTGGTAACCTTTTGTTTCCAAATTTATATGCTTAATTTCAAAAATATATTTTACGATAGGATGTAAATATATCGATAGGGTTTAATAGTATACTTGTACTCGTGATTTGGGGGAAGAGTTGTCAATGCATGCGAATGATCAGTTTTCGCTTATTTTCTCGAAAAACCTTGTGTCTTCACTAGAGAATTAATTTATCCTATTATAGTGAAGTGTCTACGCTAGTATTAAAATTAAAATATGGGTACAAACGAGTGTATAAGTTCAGGGTACACAAAATATGGTTCCGGAGCAAGCTCACTTCAGGTATGAACAATTATATATAAAGTTTTAAAAGGAATTATCACACTGAATTACTTTATTTGTCATCTAATTTTTTTATGTCTTCATTACTTCAAAAAAGCGCCACTGTCACTCCAGTAATTTACGTTTGACCAGTGAGTTATTAGGAATATTAAATATAACTTCTCAATCTTAATAAATTGTTTGTAAAGACGTTAAATTATCAAAGCAAAAGTAATCTAACACAGTTAAGATGAAATAATTGTTATAAAGCCCGTTTTCATACTTTCAGTTTATGTATGTAAAGTTGAATAACCAACTACATTAAAACTAAAGGTATTGCCCATGGCTAGTTAAATATAATAATCAGTTTTACTAGCCATGGTAATATTAATTTTAAAAAATTCACGTATCACGGTTTAAAAATACTAAAAAAATATTTGAAAAAGTCTAAGTCAAAGTCAAAGATTATTGTTCCCCTACATTTTTTCATATCGTTTAACTAATAAGAGTTAGTACTTAAAAATGAATTAATTTGAGAAGGTAATTTAAATCACTCGACGACCTGGTTTTAGTGTTCTTTGGAGCGTATTTCCTCCACTCAAATCGCCACTTTACAGATAGAAAGAGAACTGGAGCTTCAGCTAGCTAGGATTGTCGCACGCCACAGCAAACATTGAAAGCTTTGCGATGATATTGACTTTTAGGGACGGTTTCCCCCTCAACGGGATTTGCACAAATTTATAATTCAAAGGGAAAGAGGTAAAAAAACACTTATGTGAAACTGTAATAATTAAAGAGGAATTAAACCAAAGAATAAGTCTAATAAATTAGGAGGATGTAAAGGAGATATTACCGGAAGGCCAAAGGGGATTGGATAAATTGATCTCAGCGTGATAAATGTGGCATATACTTGTGCGTTAAGAAAAATGTACTGTTCAATAAATAATAATACCGTTTCTGCATCATCAAATAATGTAAAAATATATCAAATGAAATATTCTACATATGGAAAACTGGAAAAACTCCTTCATCGTTTTTAACTGTAGGTGACAGCGAAATACGACGTAAATAAATGGATTCATGCTAAATATTAGGTATATCATTTGCAATATGTAAAAAGTACCTATTTTAAAAATTCAATGAAAGAAATGATAAAAATATTATGAGTTATATGTATATGAGTTATATATAGAGTTATATGTATAAGCAAGAAAAGCCACAATTTATATACTTTGCATTTACACTGCTCCTACGTTTATTTCGCGGATAGAAAAACTCTCCTCCAAAAAATAACCTTTCGTGACCTTCTTCCGATGGTAAGCTCTAATAAATATTACACGTAGAAACCTCCCAGCTCTAGTGACATCTTCGGCAGAACACTTAAAAATATTTTCCTTCCGATACAAAACTATTTATGACACATTAGTGTAAATGTTTAACTCACCTAAGACAAGAATAAAACCAATACTGTAAAGTATCTATTTGCACACACGATGAGTTACGTTTTGTCATGGAGAATTAATGAGCAACCATTTTAGCCAACATTTCCCATCTGCAACCGTGCATATGTTGAAGCTACAAGCTTAATTAAATTCATGGAACCGGTAATTTATACAATAACTTTAGATGCGCATTTCCTATTGGTAATTACGATTCGAGTTTTTAAAATATCACTTCGCCCACAGCGTTTCCCACCACCACCGTCGTCCGAGGCCTTAATCATTGATCGCAGGTATATAGGTGGAAATGCAGGTTGAGATACGCAACTATAAGTCAAGGTTATTGCAACCTTAATCAATTCTGAGATATTTTTTCCTTTTATAGTCCACAAACACCATGAATCACCTTTTTTTAGTGAATACGATTCGCTTCAAGCCTTAATTACGGACGAAACAGAGCGTCTAACCAGGTCATAAGGAAAAATCGGAGAGAACTCTGGAGAGAAGAGTTTACGTCGTTGCTGTTTCTCGTCACGCGAAAGAAAAGCAAGCTGACGAGAGGAAATTAAATCAATAAAGGCATCCACGAAAATTCTATTCCGTGACTCCAATCCCCCGACGACGATGGTCCATTGTCGTGAGGTGGTGGGGGTGGGGGGGGATGAAAATTTCATCGCGTCGCCCACGTCAGAGAGGAGGAGGAGGACCTCCTCGGCGAGCGCGTGCAACAAGCGAAACGGAGAGACTGCCCGCGGGGCGGGAGGACGGAATGGGAGACGGAGAGCGATCACGCCCGGGGCGGGCGTGGGAGGACACCGGGAACGCCTCTTCCACCTCCCCGGGGCTAAAAGGGACGAATAGTCACAGGGAAGAAGAGAAAAAGTTGGACTGGGAGTTGGGACTTCTTCTTATTTAAACTTCGTCACAGTGTTGGACGATGAGTACGCCGAGAGGGAGGTGGAAAGGAAGAAAGAAAGGCGTTGCAGTTGCAGTGGAAGAGGGGATGTCCGGCTCTGGGTTTCCAAAGGAGTTTAACTGAATTAAGCGCCATTATTCCACGACCGTCCTCCACGGTCGTGGACCGTTCGCCAATTTCCACGCTTCGAGGACCCAGGGACACTCACCTGGACGTGGGGCGTTCTTTTCATGCATGGGAGGTAGCTGAATCACTCCTAAAAAACACTCTATAGAAAGGAGTATATATTTTGTTCTTGAGAGCCTACATTCCCCCTTAGACCTTAAAAACAGGTCATCTCTCAGAGCGAGAAGAACAATTTCCATAGGGAGGTTTCACAGGAGGCTCTATAAACCGATATTACTATAGTTTTAATCCGACTGAAAAAAATCAGTAAATGTTCTCCCATATTCTTTAGCTCTGATTTCTGAGTTAGATCGGACATCATGATAAGGGAACATTGCACATGCTTCAGCATTTAAATTGATGCACTCTTAGTTTATTACATTTATTGGGTAAGAAGTGACAAGGTATTATTGAGCATTATCCAATATTAAAAATTCAAATTTTTGTTGCTTTCCGTTCCCAAGCATATTTTGTGATGCTAAAATGGGACTACGGCATGTGATATTTCCTATAGGGACATAGTGTGAGTCACCAATATTGAAGCGGCTCAATAATAGAAAAATGACATACGGCATCAAGAAATTGTTTAAAACTGAATTTCTGACAAAACATGGATTTCTTCTAGTGATAAAATAAAGTAACAACAGTTTCTATTTTGAAAGAGGATGTTTTGCATAGCTAAATTTGAAATAGAATTAAGAGTTAGAGATACTGTAATTAAATTTTAATAAAATGTTATTAATAATATTCCACAGAACGCATTTATTTGAACAATTTACTCATCACATATCAAATCAAAATCAGGTACAATTCTTAAATCAAGTAGAATTATTTAAAAGAACTTCCACATATTTGAACCTCCCACGGTTAATTAAAGAACTAAAATGGCAATTTACTTTGATTCATGAGTCAATTTTGGGGAAAGAGGGCATTATTAATGCGCTTTTTATTGTGAAATATTCCTATGCATAAATTATTCTATCGATGCTTCTCAATTATATCTATACGTCGTTTGCATAGGTTTACCGATGGTCGAGGTCACGCTTCATCCACGCTCGAGGCGGAGTTTCAACCTGAGACCTTCGGTTAAGCTAACGGACGTTATATCCACCGAATCAACCGGGCAGACAGAAGCCCTCGAACTTAGAAATTTGAAGCAGGTTCTCCGACTTTACCCGGGAATGTTTATACAACTGGCTGGCTTCTCGGTGAAGCAAGAGAAGCCAAACGTTTCCTGATTACATTAAGCTCGGCTAAAGAAATGTGAGAGCAATACAATCAAACGTTCGATCGATGGAAATCATGATTAGCCATGTAAAAACACAACCAAACTGTAATTTTATTAAAAACGCTATATAACATTCATCAGCCTATTCTATGCAGAATACCCTACTATGAATCGTCAAAGTAATTGCTCCGAAGTAAGTTCATGGTGTCAATTTTTTTAAAACAGCGCATTTTTTTTCACGTAGCATACAAAGTCACCCGAGTATCACTTACGTTAAAATTCATGGCCATCACTTAATGGAAATTCAAAACTATGTCCAACCTTTTACAGAATAAAATAGTGGTAAATAAGATACTTTTACTTCGATAGACATAGTTTCGATTGCAAGATTCTTCCGTTGAATTGTAGTTTATAAGGGCTTTATGAAGTTTATACTAAACTATTCAACGTTTAGGCAATATGTCATCGCTGTAATGAATGCTTTTTTTAAATTATTGGCTCGACAGAAGTACTGAAAACCTTTTTCAATTACACCTTTGATGGGCGGGAAAACATATCAAATCGTTATAACAAAATCTTTGATGGGAAGAATTATTATATCCATTCAGGCCATATCCAACGGTGTACAAAATGTACACCGTTGTTGATTTCACTTCATGACAAGATTTAAATAATGGTGTTCCGTTTCGCATTCAATTTATACTTTCATATGCTAGACTCAAACTATCAACTTATTTACACAATAGCTAAAATGGTATTGAATTCACTCTCCGACAAAAATTCAATGACTGTAAAAATATATGCCTTACGGCAAAACAGTACATATACCAGTAAAACCTTTACACAGAGTAGGCGTTTCATATTTTTGTTTGGGATATTTTTTATGTCACCAGATATTCACAATGATTTTCTAGTATTGTTGCAATTATGTAGTAGTAAATTACGTTATACTTAAGCTACCAATTTTTGTAAGAACTGCAAAAGGTTACGTAAGATACTATAAGGTCTCATTTATCAACCATAAGGTCGTAAATGTGTTAGATAATTATTAAAACTGGCAGATGACACCAGTAAAAGGTAAAGATGCTCATGCAGCTATCATGGAAACCTAACATTACAGCAAAATTATTAAACTTAGCTCATTTATTCACACATTTCACCTTAGTTCGAGCATATAACAGACTTCATCGTTTCACTTCTTGCGAATGACACTCCGTCCCCAGATGGCGCGCAAATAAAGATACAGATGGCTCCATTTGTCATTCATTCTGGAAGTACATAACCCAAGAAAGCATGGGGCTGGTTCAAAAAATTGTCTTTTTAACGCACGACCTGAATATTTCCAATTGTCATGACTACACTACATGGCAAGACAATGTTCTCCGGTACTATATTAAATATTCAGTCCATATAACCCCCTGGGTGAAGCTCAGAGAATATTAAGAAAAAAAATTATCGAGGAGCACATGAAATGATGATATTATGAGCCCAGTAAACAGTGCAGGGAAAGTATGCTGCCTATCAATTTATTTCAACAGAGGCTGAATTTTTTACCTTTCGAAAAATTAAATATACATAATTACCGAGTATCTTGTGCCACCTCAATCAGATGGCAATTCCTTCCAACTTCTGGAAATTTTACGCAATTTACTTACTTGAAAATGACATTATCACTTAAACACTAAGATTGCATTCGAAAAAACCAAAAATAAATAAACGATAGAAAGAATGAATTGTTTCCTTCAGCATAGGCATACAGTGTTACTATACAGTAGTGCGGGTTGTCTAACTAATGTGAAATTGTAGTTTCCCCCGTGATATATTTTCATTTTTCCGGATTTTATAATTTTCTAATATCCAAATTCTATTCAGCAGATTCATCACTCAATCGGCCAGAAAATAAAAAAAAACATAGGAAAGGACATTATCTCTAGCAAGTTCTTCATACTGCTTCGCTTTACGTGTCTAATATCATTAAAATAAAAATACTAGTTACGAGTGGCACAAGCAGCTGAACAAATATAAATTTCAAATGACGGTGGTACCGAAAATATTATACTATTGTGTATAGTATAATACTGCATCGTACAGATACTATTGGGGAAAATCCTACGAAGGCAGGAAAAGTGGATGCAGGGCGTACTGAGTGGCAATGAATTGTTGAAGAATATGATAGAGGGTAGAATGTTGGGTAAGCGTGGAAGAGGTAGGAAAAGATTAGGCATGTTGGATGGAATGAAGGGTGGAAGAAAGTATGCGTATAAGAAAAAGGGTTATTGCAGTGGATGTCCATGTCCTAATGTTGAAGAGGATGTCCGAAACCTGCCTTAACCGGTAATAAAGAAAACAGAACACTAGGTTTAAAGGATGCCCATTATTTCTGGGAAATATAAAGTTTGTATTGAATATGAACCCATATTCGCATCCATATTGTATACCCCTGTTATTTGGACTATAATATATACATGGAAATTTATTTTCAACCTGAAAAATAGCCATAGAATATTTCCATAGGATTGCCTCCATTATGCCTACAATCTGAGCAATAGAGAACTAAAAGAGTATAGAAAATCATGCCTTTAATCTAAGGTATATTATAGAACACCCAATGTGCTGTTTTATGACACTTTTTTTACTATTTCAACCGTAAAATATGGTATTTTTTAACTCCTCCTCGAGAAGGGATTTTGTTTTTCCGATGACTAGTTACT
Source organism: Calopteryx splendens (assembly GCA_002093875.1). Lineage (NCBI taxonomy): Eukaryota > Metazoa > Arthropoda > Insecta > Odonata > Calopterygidae > Calopteryx > Calopteryx splendens. The sequence goes on along the minus strand of LYUA01001142.1, from coordinate 186,820 downwards.
AAGACGAGATGGGGAAGTACTGCTTCAGCTGTTGATGCAACTGAAACAAATCTTCGAATGCATTATTAAATTCTCATTTAAAAAAATACCATCTGATTGCAAATTCTGTGTCTTTAAAAACCAGCATTATAAATTTTTTTCAGGCGAAACTCGACAGGTTTATTGCAGTCAGAGACAGTTATTTCCAATCGAGAGTCATTATTACCCACATCTTATAGCCGTCAAATAATCTCCAGAAAAAATTATCATATTAGAATATAGGATACGGGAAATTCACATACTTTGATATATTTTTTGCATCCATTTATTTTTAAATACCTTTTATTTCGATACTGAAAAATATGAGATTATTCTGCCACAGAGTAGAATATAAACTAAGGTGTTACAAAAACTAGTTTATAATCCTAAAATGACTCTTTAAATTTCACATTTCAAGGAACGGCATCCATGATTTGACTTTTGGTGTGATTATATGATTACGGTATCCTATTTTGGGACGAATAAAAATGGTGAAAACTTGGTGGAGTAAAATGTTGTCAAGTCCACAATAATAAACCAATCCACTACGAGCAAAGATAGTGTAGGTGCACATGAAACCGAGGTGAAAACCTAAGGAGTAAGAAAAGGAGAGACTGATAGCAAAGATACCTTATCCCGCCATCTTTGATATTGCGAACAGAAAACGGGGGAATGACACTGAAAAAATACGTAATTTAGTAGAAGCAATGGATGAAAGGTTTTGAGGCAAGTAGGAAACGAGAAATAAGGCCAATTTTAACACACAGGAAGCAAATACAAGAAGGCATGCAGCATAAAAGAACAGGATTCCCTTCGCAAATAATTCGCATTCTGCGGGGAAAAAAACCGCTGGACTTTTACTCAAAGGAGCCGAGTGGGCGAGAAAAAATGAGCAGGACAAGGCCTTTGTTAAAAGGAGACTCACCAAATGGGAGCGGAGAGTTAGCCAACCCATGGCGGAGGTTTACTCGGGTGCGGCGTGCGGCGACGGTGCCCGTGCCTTCCGTCTCTCGAAGGTGAAAAATGGATTCGGGACGGGGTATTCGGACTGGGTGCGGATTCCGACGGGAACGAACGACGGAGGATACCGGGGAAAAGCGAGTGGATCCCAGCGAGGTGCGTATCAGAAAACGTTAAAATGCTCACAGCCTCGTGACTTGGGAGGCCGCCGGAACTTGGGTTTCCGAACTCCCTTTCAGGGAGGAGGGACCTTTGGGAGGCCTCAGAAGAAAATGTAGGGAAAGAGAGAGAGAGAGAGAGAATATCCCTTCACCGGGAATCGACGCGTGAATGGAGGGCACTCCCCCAAACCCTATGGTTCCTCTAAACACTTAACATCAGCAACGCACTTTACGCTCGCTTGGGTGGGAATCTGCGGAAAAGAATGAGGCCGAGGAGCAAGGCAACGGGCCTCGGCACTATTCGTATAAAGGAAGACTATGAAACGGTGGAGCGGAATGGGTTTTCCTCACCTACGTAGGCATCAACAGCTGAGGGTGGGCAGTGAGGGGGCGGTTGGGTGGGGACATGAGAGGTATCGGACTTCCGAGGGAGGGGAGGGTGGAGTGGAGAGCAGAGAGGCAGGCTCGGTACCGGAGTGGGTTGAATGGCAGGGACCGGGAAGAGGGGAGGAGAGGTCTGAGATCAGGGGGGGGGAGAACAATAACACGGGGTTGAAATTGTGACGCAGCAGTCGAGAGCGTTGAAATGGGCGGGGAAACGAGAAAGGAAAACGAAATGACCGACTCTATCTTCCGACCCTGTCGACTGATTTTCCTCGTCGCACCCTCCTCCTCACACTAAGACCCCCAACGGGATATCTTGATGGTCGCGGCCCTGTGTGTTTTCCTGAGCGTGGCCGCCTCCCCCCCTCCCGGACGCCACTAAGGGGAGAAAACCGGGAACGGTCGTGAACACGGGAAATCACTCCCCGAAAAACGGGGAGGACGGCTGGAATGCAAAGAGGAAAGTCGAATGACAGCGGTCGTGAGAGGAGCGGAAATTGTCACACGCCTCAGAAAAATGAACCCTCCAAAAAGGAGAAGGCAGTATGAGAGAGAGAGAGAGATTGAGTTAGAAAAGGACAGAGAGAGAAAGATTTGAAGAAAGATATATAGAGGCAAACAGTTCAGGAAAAAGGCTACGAGCTACGTCTAAAGAAGCAGAATACAAAGACAAAGAATAGGAATGATGAAAACGGAGGCGTAAGAATTTGGTCAAGCCATTCGTCGCTGGAATTAAGCGAAAATACTCAGGGCCTTCCCCGTAATATGTATCGAAGAAACTTGGTCGTGTGATGTCTCAGGAAGTAGTCTATCCAAGAAAAAATAAGGGGAATATATTTTTTATCGACTTCGGCAGAGGGAGGGGGACCAAAGCGGAGTGGATATCGGGAAAAAATGGTGAAGACAAAGACTGCCGAGACGAGAGAAGGATGTTAGAGGTTGAAAAAATCAAGAGAGGCAGGAGTTAACAGCCCGTGAAATATGAAAAAAGAGAGAGAAAAACATTTATATTTAAATAGAGAGGGCAAAGAGAGTACACTGGAGGAGAAAACAGAGAGAGAAAGAGAGAGAGAGAGAGGGGTATCAGAATGTACGGAAGTGAGATCGATGGGATGGCGCGTCGCCGGGTAGGGGGAGATTTTTCGGGTGGGGAGGCGGAAAGAAGTGAGGGTGGGGGGCGAGACCAGGTGAGAGGGAGATTCGCAGTCGGTAAAAGGGAAAGAAGGGAGAGGACTTGAGGACGTGGGGGAGGCAGAGAGTTACGGACGGAGAGGGATGGAAGAAGAGGTCAAACCCAAAGCGGAGGGACAGCAGGCGCGGTAGGGAAAAAAAACAACAATAACAACTGGCACACCGCTGCGCGTACCCTCGTCTGAATGCAATATCCAGACGATTACGAGAGGAGGAGGAGAAGGGGAGGGACACGGAGATTCGATCGCACTCGCGGCGTTGGCTTTTTCTCTCGATCCCCGACGGATGCGATGGGATGGTTGATTCCGCACGAAGGGGGAGTTTGGGTTGGAGCACGCGGGATCCTTTCGGCGGTGGGAGAGGAGGACAACGGTTATGGGGTTTCGAGGGGAGAAAGTGGGCCGACCCCGGGAGGAGTGAAAGGTATATTCCCTCGCTCGAGATTTGGTTTCGCGAAAAGGCTCGGCGGCTCCGTGAAGTCTGGATCTCCAGAGGGGGAATCGGCTGGATGCGAACGGTATCGCGATCCTTAATACCTCACTTTAAAAAAAATAACAAATCGGGACTCGGAGAGGGTTCGCGCGCGAATCGAATCGGGGTGGGATTCCCGTCGGTGGTCGTCCCCGTGGATTTTCCGAGAAAGGTTAGGTCACACAGGGAGCCAGTAGGTGGCGTGAGTGAGGCGAGGTTTGGTCTCAGGAAATATCCAGGAATGGAGGAGGGGTCCGGATTGGAAAAATTTTTGAGCAGGTGGCGGAGTCGGGAGGAGGAGGAGGAGATGTGACGGACAGGCCAGCGAAGCCGCGTGTCGCTCCTTAGAAGAGAACCGTGTGCCGTGCAGGGCGAGACTGGAGGAGCGGCGGGCGGGCGAGAGAAAAGGGGGGCGAACTCTTGCAAAGCACGGGAAAGCCGAGCGGACGCGAGCGCTGCCGAAGGGAACCGACTCACCGGTCTCGGGTGGCGGAGGGGGTGAATGGGGAGAGTGGGCGTAGTGGGTATAGTCCTCCCGGGGGCCACCATCCCCCTCTTCCCCCACCCCATCCCCCTCTTTATCCCCCCTCCTTCGCCGAGCGAGGGGATAAGGGAAGGCGGGAGGTGAGGGGAAAGGGATTCGGGG
>LYUA01001142.1:59393-71124 GCA_002093875.1 Calopteryx splendens | reverse complement strand
TATTTTTTCGATTTATTTCGGTAGAATGTTGGTAATTACTATCGGTGTATCGTTTGCATCTGGTTTCATCATTATTCCCGATAGATATATAAATTTAAAAAAAAATCACAATTTTCACATTCATTATGCATTTTCCGATTACGTTCTGAATAGGTCGTTAAAAAGTACGGACGCGTTTGGGAGTAAATGTTAAATACAATCCCCGTCCTCGTGGAAGGATATATTGCAACACATCCGAGATCAAAAATATCAACATTTTTAGCAATTCATTTGAAATTAAAATGCAGCATTTTAAATATTTCAATGTGTAAATATCCTGGTTGACAAATATTGCATAACCTGACGGCCATAATTGATGAGTGAATGCAATCAATGGAAAAAATGAGAGCAGTGAAAATTAACACATTTCTCCTGAAAATGTTCTTCCACCGAACAGTCTGCAATCAAAACGGATGAAGATTTTGCGAGGCATAATGCATTATTGAGGACTTGCCAACTTTAAATTGAAATAAAAACCGCCGGAGTCCGCCGAGGAAAGGAGTATGCCCAATTATCCAGAGCAACGAGAGTGGCCCAGAGTTTCCCAGGCATAATGTTCCTTGCACTTCGTTAACGAGGTCAAAAAACTAGTATTAATTTGAAATGAAGAATAAACTCATCACCTGATTTGTAACACTCAAACATGTCACTTTCCAGAATCAATTCATAGCATCACATTGAATTATAGGCGAGGTTCCTTTCCGTTAGCAAATAAAAATGGTGGACACATTAAATTACCAATTTTAATCAGCAAGAGATGGTTATCGACTTATTCAAAATAATTTTTTTTAAACTTATTGACTTAATATTTACGATTTAGGGCTCTCACTTAAATAAAGATTTGAAATTCGATGCTTCGCAAGCATGCCCATTGTGGCATAAAACCGATACTCGGAATGCACAGTTACTCCAAATACATTTTAATCGGTGATTCATCCAAACGTCTCCCACCAATCTTAATCCGTTCATCCGTTAATCCGATCCACAAAATGATGGCACAAAATATTAACACAAATATTATAGTTATTTTCGCAAAACATTCTTCCGAAACATGAGATATTTAATTTACTATAAAATCAAATTTAATTGTTGTTCACTGATTAGGCGAGACAACAAGTTACGTTGGAGTGATGAGTGAGAGGAATAGTGGAATATCTAAAAAAAAGTTTTTCCATCTTCCAGGAAATGTATCTGGAAGTTCCCAATTAAAAAAACATTTTTCTCAAAACCACATTTTCTTTGTTTTTCACACTACTACATAAATAATCGCTCAGCATGAGGGATTAAAAGGAGGTGGGATTAAAAATTTTTTAAAAATCTGAATAGAAATGGCGAAAATTGCAGGTCACTAGGTGGAGTGGAATATCACGTTGACATTGGAGAGTAATCAGAGCTCATTCCTCTCACTATGCTGTCCTAATTGGGGTTCAGATTTTCATCGTCGTCAATAAAACGATGTCTGTATCCCATTTTCCTCTGATTTCGATTAGACACCAATCAACTGGTGACCCCCTCCCCGCTGAACAAATAAACTTTTCACCTACGGCATACAGTGGACCGTTCGTCACTCCAATACGGTTGTGCCCACGATTCGACCTCGGATTCACTCAAGCTTGCGCATTTCCTCTCTCATCTGAACCTTTGGCAATTATTCGGCCCAGCAAAAAGGACTCATCACCGACGCCACTTAGACAGAATTTGCACGGGAACTTCGGGAAAATTCCAAAACACTTCTGGTCCATTCCCATCATCCGACGGGAGTTTAATTTTTCACCTTCATAATGACTCCAATGGAAGATTACTAGGGCAAGAAAATGAGACTGCGACTCTCATGCGGAAGAGTTCGATTCCTAATCATTCACTCGACGCGCTCCATGTGTTTCCTTGCCATTCAATTCCAGGATGGGACGTCAACTTGTGCCTGCATTTTCAGCGAGACAGCCTGTGCGCTGTGTCAAAGGAAGGGATCACCAAATTGATAAATAACTCCCCTTCGATTTAAATTCACATTCGCACCATATGTAAATATGCACCATTATAACATCTCTGTTTATTTTGTATTTCGTTTGGTCATTACTAAGCGACATAATTAGTATCAAACTGAGGGGACGATTGAAAAAAGGAAATGCTGAGATATTAGCGGCAAAAAGTAAGTGGGAAAATATTTTAAATAGAATTGAACACTTTTATCATTAGTTAGTTCCAATAAGACTAGATTTTATGATGTCCAGTTAAACTGAAGGTAATATACATGTATGTCGTATTGCTGATTTTAATCTCTGGTTAAATCCAAAATTCAGTTTTATAATCGCCAGTTGAGTCTAAACGAACCGATAAAGTGTCAGTTAACTTAAAGGCGGAGTTTTTACGGTTAACATGTTAATATTCACTAACGATCAGTCTTGAGTTGTCTAGAAAATCGGACCTGAGGGTAATCTCTGTGTTGAGTATAATTGCAGGTTGAATAACGATTGGATTGGATTAAACGGATTGGAATCCCACCGAAAGCATTAATATTGTTTCATGATTAAATTGCATTGCACTCGTTGTACCAAATACTGTCAATGAACGAGTAACCTAAAAACCAAATGCTGCTAAAAAAGAGAAATTAGATAGCAATAATAAAATTTCCAATAAAAAATTAATTCAATGAACTGCAGCTCATGGAATTCATTTGTTTGGTTGGTTTGTCCCGTTGGTGAAACACACAACACATGTGATTATTTCTCAATTCCTCGCTCTATATTTAATTAATATAAATTAGTTATTTTATTTCTATGGATGTTCGAATGAAAATAATTTTAAATAAACGGGACTGCGATGCCCATCAAATTCAAGCACTTGAATTTTGTGGTGACGGAAAATGAGTATGAATGCAAGGTAGTGAACAAGTGCGTCGTGTAATCAGCCACCCACCAAAGGGTCTCAGATTCAAATGTGGGTAGTGCTTAGGAAATCCCCCAGCCAAACCGAGGCTGTTTCTTTTTCTGAGAGTCAGATTTTTCTAGGGAGCTAGTGTGAAATGAAACGCGTCTATACCCTCAATGCATGGTGTTCACACGCTAAATACCACTGTTTCGGGTGATTTATAACCTAACCGAATAAATTCATTTAAACTCTATGATATTGGAACAGTATGATCAATGGAAAAGGTGGATAACATGCAATATCTTTCTCAGCAAAGATGCGTTTTTTATTTTCCAAAACACTGCACGAAAATGAATTATCGGATTCGCCAACTTAGCATAATCTCTTCAATTACGACCGCGAACAATTTTTATTTTTTTTTTCCCACACATTTTCATCATCATAAAATTGTGTGCATAATGATTTTTAAGACAAATTCGGAAGTTCAAACTTTGAAGTTCGAGTTATGATTTTGCGAAAAAACATCTTCTGGCTCGTACAAAGATAATAAAAACTGGTAAATTACACGCCGGCAATGATTGCAAATTCAAAGATTCTCATACAAATGAATACGAACAACTTTATAGCACTAAGAGACGATACACTCCTTAGGCTTTCATTTAGACAGAAAACTTTTTTATTTTCTTGGAAGCTAATCCAAGTAAGTATTATCGCCTAAAAATCTCCCCAATACCCAAAGGGACAAAAAAAATGTTAGGATATTGAAAATATGTCTAACTTATTCCCAGGGAACTTGGTACGAAGGATTCTTCCTTGTGTAGGCGTCCTTCCTTTTTACTCCATATACCTAACATTGTTATAGCGGAAAAGTTCAAAAGGTGCGAAAATTTATGTGACTCGAAATACGTTCCAAAATCATCAAAAAAAATGATTCAACCCTTAACACCTGAAAATCTGAAATTCCTCTTTATTTATCAGTAAAAGGTTACACGCCTGGAAGTTTTCTTTCATTGCCTGACGGCTCCTTATATCTTCTGAATCCCTTATTCCACTTCAAATCCACCGTCTGACGCTTTCTTACCCTTTCCACTTGAGCTCCCGTTCTCTTTTCTCCTTCATATCATCGTTTCACAATACAGTAAGCACAATTCGTTCCACTTCGATGAACTCTTTACGGAACATAATTCCTTCGCGAAACGGAAAAGGTTACGTTTATCCAAAATACATTTTTGCACAAATATTTACGTGCAACAAATTAAAGGCTTTTAATCTGAATGCAAATTAATAACAACTAATTCCTTTCCTACCAGTGAGAGAATCGAACAATGAGGATATACGGATGTAAAAGTGACAGATTTTTGTCCTTAAACCTACAAACATAATTCAATTATAATTCACAATTCATACAGATTGAAGGATCCCATAAAGATTACACCAGGCAACTTGAAGAACCATTTTCACCTTAATTTAAATTTCCTTCTAAATTTAAGTTACCTTTTCAAATTAAAAATTATTATTTTTTTCTTTTCCTTAACAATCAAAGCGCGAGTTTTGCTTGATAAGGAAATATAAATCCAGGATTTGAAGAGGTAAAACTATCAGATACTCGAAAAATAGCTCTTAATCGCAAAAGCTTTTCTAAAATGAACATTGAGTATGTACGCATGGTAAGGGAGAAGGCAAGCGACTTTCTAAATGGCACCGGGAATGTATATATAATAATGAAACTTCTTTAAATAATGAAATATATTTTTACCACGCTGTCTTCCCTCTTCTATGCGACGCTTGGGTCAAGATCTTCTCTTTATCATGCAAAATTACATCAAAAAATAAAAGAAGCACATAATGTACTGTTAAAATATTCTTCTTGAATCAAACATGCTATTTTATAAAAGAAATTATCGTTACTTTCCTTAAGAAGATTTAATCACCACAAGTTTATGAGTGCATCACTTATTTTTTATCCTTGCATGTTCCCTTTAAAATCCGTTCGGTAATTTATGAAACGGATAAGAATCGCATTTTCCCCATTCCGATTGTAACTGATGATGGCTCAGTGAGTCCAAACGCACGTCGTAAATATATCTCAGTGAGTCCAAACGCACGTCGTAAATAAATTCTTTTATCGAGTGCTATATCCTAGATCTTCATTATGAAACGAATATTCAAATATGTTTTCCAAAGACTTTCATGTGTATTGCGTGCCACTCGTCGGCAGCATGTGTTTATATAACCCTGAAGAAAAATATACTTCGCTGCAGACAACGCGGCACATCACACAAGGGAAGAGTTCTGAGTTATAATTATGCACCGGCTATCATAGTCATTTCTCCAAATAATACTCATTTCTCAAAAATAATATTCGCGGAGATAATCCTATTCTAAGACTAATTCCACACATCAGCGTCTAGTATTCGCTCCCGACTCAAATTTCATCCGACCAATCATATTCCAAACCACAAAAACACCGAATATCCGCTCATTGTACATCGGTTGACGATTCATCAAGCCCAGCCCAACCATCTATGACCCGCTGCCGCGCTGCAGATTTTTAACGAATTCCTGCCCCGCTGAATCAATTTTCGGGGCCGGAGAAATAATCCCAACGAGCTCCCTACTTACCACGGTTCACGTTCGGGAGGTTGGGAGATCACGCCAACAACCAATATCTATCAGATACCATCTCCCTCCATCTCAATGACCCTTCTCCCATGCGCCCTCGGCCACTCCCGCGTCCATTGAGTTCCCACCAATACCCTCTTATCCCACCCCTCCTCCCCCTTTATCCTTTACATGCATTTCTCCCTCCTCACGTCAAAAGGGGAAGCCCTCGATCACAACCCACTTTTCTTTCCCTTCCGATCCTCACAAACGTCCCTCCTCTATCTCCAATTGCCATTCTTCCCTTCCTCTTCCCTCCCTCTCACCCGTGCACAACCTCTATCCCTTCTGTATTGAGAGAGAGAGGATGGTCGAACGCGATGGGATTGAATTAGACTGTTTCTCTCGTGCGTTTGACGTCCGACGGATTGAGATATCGGGACCGTTGGGGAATAGTTTGAAAGGGAAGGGAGGGAGAGTGATAGAATGAGGTCCTCTGGGGGTTGGAGAGAGAAAGCTGGTGGGAGAATCTTTCCAGAGGGTTTAATGAGACACTACTCTGCAAAGAATCAATAAATAACTATTAAATTTACGTCGTCGTCTCCGCCTATGTTTCTTTTTTATTTTTAAGCTTTCCGCCTACTCTCCTTCTCTCCTACTCTTCGGCGTCAGTAACTTAATAGCCATTTAGTAGCTTAAGTAGTTTCCATGAGACCATGGAAAGAAAAGGGATTTTTTTGTCGGGGAGAGATGTTTGATAAGCTTGGATTTCAAATAAAAAAATATCAACCAGTTTCAAGTTTTTAACACTTAGGTACTTAAAATGACTACTGCTACCATTACTAATTCGAAGAACGAAGTCAATGACTGGTTTTATTCCTCTTGTCGGACGAAGTTTGGGCATAACCAAGCTTAGATTAGAGTATGGAGCGTTTCACATCCTCCCATCAAATAAATCGATATATTCGAATAAGCTGACGATTAAACGTGAGTTAAAAGCATGGTCAACTAAGGGCTTATTGCATGACCTTCCGAAGAAATAAGTACATAAACAAAATACTCGAGGGGTGCGAATTACTGCCGTCGTGAAAACTTACTTTGAAGTATGATTCAGGTATCATGGCGAAAATAAGAATTATACGATTCTAAAAGGAAAGAAATAAAAATAAATCCTAGAATTAATCCTCACAGTAGTGATTAATGTGGAAAATGTAGAGCTTGAAGATCATTGACTAACCAAAATAACGCCACCATGGAACCTCCTCCTACGTGGTCCATTTCTGATCCCGACTTTGACCATATTTTTACAGCTATACATAGACTTTCAATTTGAAACTTCCCTGTCACGCGTAAACTACGAATAAATGAGTGGATTTAGTAGAATTTAGCTGTTGATGTGAACGTACGGAACACATGACGTTAATTGATCCGACCGTGGTTACATTCGTTGCTTGTCATGGCCAAGTTTTCAATTAAATCCGGCTGCTAACCGATTAAGAGCACATTTAATGTTACCAGAGGAAGGAGCGCAAGCGAGGAAATCAACGTGAATCCCTTCTCATCGTGGCAACCTAGAAAATGGTTTGCGTAAAAATACGAGAGACCAGCAAAGAGTTGCAAACAAAAATGTGAGCTAATGGTGGCACAATTTTTTTCCCAGACTGTAACCATTACTTATTAACATTTCATGTGCAATAATTTGGGTGAAATTAGGTAGCCCCTAGTTTGCACCAGAAACGAAACCTGCATTGTTCTAAAGGATACCGAGAACTGGCTCGTTCACGACTATTTTGTTGCCGTTTCTGACAGAGAATAAAAAAATCACCCGCAATTTTCGATACGATTGGTATCCATTTAATAATTTAAATCTAGCGTCGAGTCTTCGACTCTCTAGTAATTCCCATTCCAAATAACGTGTTTGACTCCCTTGGTACTCTTATAACAATTTTTAACGAAACGGGCCGTTTTTATTAAAATTTATTCTAATTCATAGATAATTTTTTTAGATAGGTACCTACGTCTCCGGACTACTTGTTTTTACGAATGCTGGATTCTTCATATATTACGCCTCACATGTATCACGGGTTTTTCCTAAGAAAGGCCCAATGTAATGGCGACTTCCAAGTGCTCCATGGTCAGTGGTGTCAATTGGAACGAGTTTCTAAGTGCTGGTTTGCTCACCTGTTCTATTTTTAAGAAGTTTAGAAGTTGATACAAGTTGTGTCCATCCAATCACCACGGTGCTTACTTTCTTCCTTTCCGTGCACTGCCTTTCCAAAAACTAATCCTTTCTTTCGCCTAAGCCGAAGACGCCACTTGGGTAGACTCGGAACTACGTACGTCTTTCAGAAAAAAAGTTCACATCAGGGAACGCAATCAATGAATTGAAGGGTCTTGAGCGACATATTGCATTTTATTTCCCCTCCAAGAATGATTCGTTAATTCACTGAGTCTTCTGCCTTCGAATAGGGTAGGAGACCGAATTCACGCAGAGGGTACGATCCCATTGCCTAACTGCTCAGCGGCCGTGCATTTTTTTTACTCCTACTCGGATCGGGAAGAAGTAAACCAATTAATCTTTTTTCCTATCGATTCACATCTGCTTTACCTATTGAGATTAAAATAAATCTATTTTAGACCTTTACTATTAACCAATATTTCTGTGATTTCTTCTCGTTTACTTAATATTTAATCAGTCCTTGGAAGATAACGGATTTGGTTAGTCGCTCATTAAGAACTGGCATTTAATTCCAAAAGAATCTCCTCCTAGCGGAAATCAAACTTTTAAAACCGAATAACTCGTAAATGGGACCATAAAAATAATTAGGATAAATTCAAACTCGATGTATCTTTAAGAATAGATTTTCTTCACAATGATAAGATTTGGTATTTATTAAAATGTTATAACATTTGTTTTTGTAAATTTTAATTAGGTGCTCAAAAACTTTTATTACCCGATTTTATCACAGACCACTTCTGACTGCACATTGTACATGAGGTTGTATACTTATGATGCTGGAAAACAAGGAAAAGGTTAATCTCTTCAGTTTTTCTCTTTAAAGACTCTTTGTTAGCTTATTGGCAGAGCGAAAACAAAGCTATTTTATCCAGTTAACCTCCTATACAATCGTTATCTGGAGCATATTAGCAAAATGTATACTTCGAAAATAAAAAAAATCCAAATAAGTATAAAAAGAAAATTCAAATTGCTTTACTTAAAATGAGATTTAGTTTAAAATTAGTAACTAAATAATACAACCTAAATCCTGATATTTTAAGTAACTAGAACTAGTTTATAAATTAGCTAATTTGCTAGTGAAAGCAGATTGGTCAAATGTAATAATAAAAATATAACAACTGATGCATGGCATAACGCAAAACGAGGATTTAAGTAATCTCTAACATGGCATTGGGATGAAGAAATTAACAACTCATTAAAGAAGTTGGACCTATTTAGCCTATTGAAAATTATAGCCATTAAGATAACTAGGCTCACTGCACTACACGTTGACCGACACTAAGCCAGCGAGTTCAGTTCCCGTTGAGGATATGGATGTGAACTCGAAGTGGTGGTTTCTCTACTGAGGTATGTGTAAGCATGATGAAATGCGCCCTTCAGCGACGAAGAACCCAAAACCTAGGCTTTGCAACTGCAGTTTTCAACAGGGTGACCTATAATATATATCTGCTGTTTTTCCTTCCACCTATTTGATTGAAAAAATTAATGTAATTCGTAATCAACTATTTTCAAATCCATATGTAACTGACGCACAAACGCAACATATAAACATATTTGTATCAGACATCTTGCGTTATACTGCTATTTATTGTTTTAAAATATGATAGGCGGGTTATTTTCAGTTAATCAATTGATTTATCTTCGTCAGGGAAAAGGGCCAAGGAACCTAATTTACTTTGCGTGTATTTCCTTCTGACGTTTTGTAAATATTAAATTTGCTTTGGCTCACTGGAAAATATCAACCGGAAAATATAGGATAGATTTATTTTAAATTCCAATCAGCTTAAGAGCAACACACAAAAATTACGAAAAAGTTAAAAATTGATTTGTGCTCCGGGAATGCATTTAATGAAACTTAATTCCAGTAGTTGTCACAACCTGACGGTTGTGACAACTACTGGAATGAGTTCATAAAGGAAAAAAAAACAAGTTATTTTACAAAAGTCTTGTGGCAAATGATTAATTGGAATTATTTCAACGTTTCGCATTGGGTCAATAAAAATAGGTAGTCCCGAAAATGAAAATAATGGGAGCAAATAAAAATTACAAATGCACAACTGTTATCATGATGAACTTTCCATTACATTTAACCACGTCCTAGAAAACATATTAAGTGCTCATTAATTAATTTATGAGCAGATATGGCTATAAACGCTACGCAGATTCATGTTTTTGAATAAAAACAAGTCTGTATATATCTAGACCATTTTGCAAGACATTCTATTCTTTAATGGAGTATCTAATTTGGTTTACAAAATAAATACGCGCTAATGGAGAAATAAACAATGCAAAAGCCATTCTACCAAATGAGCGTGACGGGATTTAACGGTGTTTTATTTCAAAAATCGGGAATCCGAGGAAAACTCTATAAACTAGAACATAACCGACTAAATCGGGACACCCGGTGAGCCTACAGCAGAGTCAAATGGTATATTTCACAGACAAAAACCGAAGCGGATGATCAAGGATTAATTATGAACGCAAAACAATTGCACGTCAAGCGTCAGAAGGATATGATTTCCTACATTAAGGCAATCAGTTCCGCTCACCTAGAGATTTAGCCAGCTATGAAAGCTTTCCAAAAAGTAATTCAGGAGACTACTAGCGACAATGCAGACATTTAATAATCGGTTCGTTCTAACCTCAAGCTCAAAATAGTTGAAAATGAGGAAATAAATTAGATAACATGGCAAGGGATAATGAATCACTGAAGCATGTTTCAATATTCCGCTTGCACCTAATTCGTACGAAAAGCGATATTTGGGAAGCACTGAAATTTTATTGGGAGAATTACGTGAGGAAGGCAAATCCGTCATCAATTTACCAACTTAGGTCAGGACGTGGAAACACAACGCTCATCGGCGCGGGACGAATGCGTTTAATGACGCATTAATTTCGATTTCGTCAATCAGAAAACCACTTAAACGTCACCGCGCAAAGAAGAACCGGGAAAGAAGAGGATGAGTTTTTTAGTGTTTCTTTTTTTCGCGTAACGAAAGCAGATCCACTGGCGAATCCAAAAAGCTATCATTTCACAGAACACCATATGCGAATTCCGATTTTTTTCAAATCATGATGCTTCGTGATGGGATTGTGGCCATCGTGGGCCGGCGAGCGGGAAAGCGAACGGACGGCGGAATCAAACTCTTCCGAATTCCCAATGAATGAGGTTTACCGAAGCGCACTCTCGGAGTCCGGCCCTGGAGATCGGGGAAAGCAGTATCTCATTTGTCCCGACCTAAATGAAAAGGGGCCGGCTTCCAGAGCGCTCCGCCGGTCCGTGACGAAGCACAAGTGATCGGCAAGTGGGAGAGAAAGGGAGGGAGAGTGGAGAGAAAGCCTTCTGGCAGTGACAGTTTGACAGGGGGGCGAGCATTTGCGAGGAGGGAGATCAAATATCCCCCGGCGATTGCACCAGCCGATATCACCCCTTGGCCCTCCCCAACTTCCCTCCCCCGTGTCACGGCGTCTGCGGGAATAAAATATGCAGGAGGGGGTGAAGGTGTGCTCTTGGGTCCGGGAGGGAGGAGGGAACGCGGGCGCGCACTGTTTATGGTCGACAAATGAAAGGGATCTATCAATTCGAACGGGGGCATTCTGCGGGGCCGCTACGCCGCGAGTAGAGGGATTAATAAAACGGCGCGTTTGGCTGAAGAGAGGAAATTCTGTTGAGAGAGGTGGAAAAAAATAAGTGGGGATCTGTCTAGCTTAACCCAATCCACGGGATAAGGGTAATCAGGACGTTTTCTAGCAGCCAACGTGGCCACAAGCCTTGATCCCTCGTTAAAGAATTTCTTGCCTGTTGTATTAGCATGGAAACGTCAGGCTATAATAATAAGACCAAGAGACCCCACTATGAAAATTCAACTGTGGAAATCCTTGTTTATTAAATACTTTACCTAGAGGCGTTATTTTAACCTGCGTATTTCATCAGATTTACAGGTAGTATATATATATATGTGTATATATATATATACATACATA
>LYUA01001142.1:23629-36262 GCA_002093875.1 Calopteryx splendens | reverse complement strand
TGTGACTGTGTTTTTTCGTGTGAATTTGTGACGCCCAATTATTATACAGATGGTTCTTCTGAGTTTTTTTATTTATTCGTGAATATATATACATACATATATATATAGACACATTAAATACAATGAAAATAAATATCGAGAGTAAATATTTTTCGTGTAGGTTTTACCTTTTTGTGTACTGAAGTAGAGCCCTTGGATACTAATCCCAGAACTAGCCTCAAGCTGCGTGATGATTTCGAAGTTGGTTTTTGCTAAAACATCTAAAACCTCATTGCTTCTGTTTGATATTTTCAGTAAATCTCAAGTTTGAACTAGCACATCAATGAAAATCACTCCTACCTCTGGAATCGAATGCGGGTTCGAAACTGGGAACCCTTATCTCCTGTAATTTCTCCAATTCGAGCAACCTAAGTGGCTCCATGGACTAATAATGAGTTACTATCATCACGTTGGGAGGAGTTTTTCGGAAGAAAGGACCTAATAATAGATAGGTAATCGAGTACCTCACTGGGTCCATAAAAGACAACTTATGTTACTATGACACATTTCTCGTCCCATTCCGCTAATGCAGCATACAGTAAAACATTGAATTATAAAAACTTAAACACAATTCATTAGAATGTGTTAAGCCTGGGAATTGAATTTACAACACATTTCCTAGTGGCTCCTGGTTTTATAGTAACGATATACGGAACCCAAGGAAGCTTTTTTTCTTAGTTATATCCCCTAAATCGTTAGGGAAAACTTTTTTTAGACTAAGAAAACAGAGTTTCGGAAGTCGAGTGATTTGTTTTTAAAGCGGAGCCTTTCTAGAGCGTTTCGATAACACTGCTGAATATTAAAAAAATTCCATCATCCCCTCAAAGGCAATAAGGCATCAAAATACGAGGGCATTTTGAACAATAAATACACGCACGTAGGAACATTCCTTTTTGGACAATTACAGCATTTAAGCCTTACATATTCACTCAATCTGTCAACTTAGAGATCACTGATTCATTTTTTTCGTTGCGACATAGGCAAGAGTTACGCATTCGTGAGGACACACCAAGTGCTTAGCGCAAGCAGCTGATTTCGAATTCATGGGCGCATCCACTCATATCCACGGAAAACGAGTGACTCCATAATGGTGGTAAGTGCGTAGCAATAAAATGTGTGCAAATATGTACTGTTTTTAAATAAATATAATCCGTTATATCTCTCGGAACCATTTTTACCGTTACGACGGATTTCCCCGTTTTACGGTTCCGAAACATTAAACGGTGAAACGCGTAGTACTAGTTGTAATAATTTTTCCGTGGAATAGTTTTATACAGTACGTTTTGTGTTTATTTAAAAATGAATATCGTACACACCCGATATGAGAATCCGGAATCAGTCAATTTCAATACGTAACGGTTATCACAGTTAAAAACGTGACGAATTTGTTTAAAATCTTTAATACCTAGCACCCCACGTATATACTTCCAGTAAAATACCATGGCTTATTCATAGTCAGTATTTCCCCAGTATCAATCAATGCCCACAGTTTTAAAGTTTTCAGCAAAGTAACTTTCATTATAACCTCAATTTACTTCCACTAATTATGCACCGAAGCATGTTTCTTCCTGCGAATGATAGAGTGTAGAAGTTTGACGGAATACGTATATCACGATTCAAGGTAGCTTCAATTGAATGAAATGGTTTTGAAATGCATATCGGACTAAAGTGCACGATGACTACTTGGCGGAAAATTTTTTCTTACGATTCGTGGAATAATCTATGAGGAACATATATAAAAAACCTTGCAAAATTTGGTATTTTCTGCTGTAAATGTACTTTTCTACTAAGCGTTTCCGCACATTATAATGACACGTAAAGAATAAAAATATGTACTCATTATGAATTGACTTGTTTAAGCACGATACAAAAATGTACTCTTTCAGTTCATTACAAACAGTTGAAACATTGATTTAGTTGATCTTGGTGCATTTTATAATCCGAAGTGGACAACACAAATTAATCAACTTACTTAGTATATGACTCCACCAAACACAATTCACCATAGTAATACCATACCATAACACAATAATATTAACGATAAGAACAGCATATTCAGTAACAAAAGCACATAATGAACGGCAATTGCGAAGAAAAATTATATGAATGCCTTTTTAAAAGCAATGACGTCTTCACTTTTTTAACTGTCGTAACCCCATACCTCAATTATGAAATTTGGAGTCACATGATTACTGATGGAGTAAATGCAAAGAAAAACCGGTCCCACTTAACTTTAAAAAGGAGCATCATCAGATGATTAGGTTCTTCAGTGATTTCAATGCATTTAATATTCGACCATTTTCCTGTACGCGCCAAAAATGAAACAACTGACTTCTAATCGCAAGTTATCCTCAAAAATTTCCCGAAGGAGACGAAAGTGAAGCAATCTGTTACCCTCTTAGACAAGTAATGTTCACCTAAAATCGCAATTAACACCATCTCCGACCTTATTCCAGCCGTTTGAAAATCTCTCTGTGCCATGTGGAAATAAATCTCCTCGGTACCCATTCTTACTGGAAAATTGACGCCATTTTATAACGCGCTGGGCTTGGAAAACAATTTAATTCCGTTGTTTACGCAGTCGGCCTCTAATTTCAGACCAGTCTCACGGATCGATATCCACAATCCCCCAAATTGGATCAGAGCCTCAGAAATCGTTACGAAAATCATCCTATTTTTTTCCTCCCCGTAAAATATCGAACCGCCCACGCTCCCACAGTATTTAATTTGAGCGTTTCCTCATCGAAGGCCGACTGACTCGACATCGGCTCCCCGAATCATTTGCCCACTCCTTCGTGGCAGTTATAGCAGGCGCTCGAACGAGAGACCTGGTAGGGAAGAGGGCCGGCCTTCCTGTCACAGGAAATAAATGACCGGCGAAAATAACGTATTTTTATCGGACCTCGGCAGCTTGGAACACGTAGAAAACCACAAGAACGCACACCCACGAGCTCCCGCACCCCCGACGCCAACAAAAACCGCACGCTCTCTCCAAAAGCACCCCGTTCAGATCGGTGAATGCCTTCCTCGGCGGGAAATCGAGTGATTTCTCTCGGGAGAAACATAAATATGTGGACAGGAGATGTGGTAAGAAATGAAAGCGTTGAGGAGGAATACGATGAGGGAAAAGGGAATGGACAAAGTTTGCTCACAAGAAGGAGAGAGATTTGTGAAGGAAATATTTGGTGTGTAGGGAGACATACTGGCTGGGAATGTTGTGGTCATGGTGAGTGATCGGAAGACGACAATATTCGCGGACATTGTGTGCTTTGCGGCGAAGGGGATAAGAAGATCTGTGCGGGAATGGATGCATGGGCTGGAAGACTTCATGGTCTGGAATAATCGGACTATAATGTGCCAACTTCTATGGGAGGGACGAAGCAAGGTAACGAATTGCAGTATTAGACACAACTCCTCCAGCAGTTGTGGCAGACACCACAAAATAAACGCTAAAGATAATTACTGTGATAACAACTAAAGCTAGTACGAAAAAATCTTCTCGAAACGTTGTTTACTTAACTTTGTTAACGTACTTTAATAGTATCCCATTATGTTAGTTAAAATTCACCAAATATATCTGTACCTTAAGTTTTAGGTTCCAATTTTTAAATTAAAATAATACTTAAATGGCATGGAATATGAATAATTGAAAGGTAAACTGTATGCATAATTTTATGAATCACCCATTGATTTGGCTGAAAGGGATAAATTTTAAATTACATATAATTACTGAATTACATTAAGTAATTTATCGATGATTAAAAAAATGTTATTTCACAATCAGTGCAGTTACTTTTCCGCATGCAAAGAGAATATGAACATAAAAAAGAGACCTCACAGAATATTTACTACATAATACTCATTAATCTATATTTAATTCATTCTTAAACATGCCTGAATATCGTTAAAAATAATTTTCTACATTAATAAAATGTCGAATATACCGTTGTAATTACAGAAAACAAATAACCATGGTGACCAAAATAATTATTTGACAATTCACGTTACTGAACATTCTATTATTTAAATAAAAAGAGATTGAATGGGATCAACTCCTTGTAAAATATACAAGAAGATCTCATACATGCATTTAAATTATGATAATATGAATTATTTGAGACTGAATACGTCATGGTAAATTAACGCCATACTAAATAAAATATTTGAAGACATTGAAAGCACCCCGTTCATTGAATAATTTTAATTAATGACTACTCTGGAGAAATAATTTCACTGTAATTTACTTTTTAATAATAATTACTTTCCCGGGATAAAACTTAATTAAGTTTTGTAAATATTAAGTTTCAACGGAACACCTAATGTAGGTACGGTGAAATATTTAAGAATAAAACAGATACTTATGATTGAATTCAAGTAATCAAAATAGTATAATAAAAGTCATGGAATTCTCTAGCAAAAACTAGATTACTAGCAGTTTATTAAGTAAATTTATTGCAATATTTGCTCATCTCCCACAGGAAATTTCCGATGTAGGCTCTTTAAGAGGAAGGCTGAGTAATTATATTAAAGCTTTATTCAAACAAACCTGGATATCCAGACGTTATTTGCCAACGTACTCCCGCGGAAAGAGTATTCTTTTAATTTTTTTTGCAGTTCAACACACTCAGGAATATTGACATTGCTGAATGATAACGGAACCGGAGCCTACTACGCCATAAATAATGCGAGCGCACAATACCTGAAGTGAAAAAAATTGACTATGGAGCATTCTTTGTTCAACATTAATCGGAGATGAACATATGGAAGTCCTTCCCATTCAGAGCCGTATGCTGCCCAGGTATTCACTCTCTCTTTGATTTCAGACCATAAAGGAAAGCTTCGGAGGACCATCGAGGACAATGGTTTCCGTCTGAGCCCAAAAATTCCCGATAATCCTCATATTGCATCCAAAATCTTTTACCATAAATGACCCAAATAACGTTTAAGCAATGCACCTCAATCACTTTCACTTTTTTCTAGAGTGCCCAGTTTTATAATGCCTCGCTAAAATTAACTTTAACTTCTGATTAAAGCCCAGAATCAATTTTATATCCGCCTGTTTAATCCAAGCCGACATTGCTTGTTAACTGAAGGGTAGAGTTACTACGGTTGGTATGGTCATGTTCACAAACGAGAAGTAAAATATTTTTATAAATATGGACCTGCATTCACCCTCCACCTTAAATAATCGTCCATGTTGACTGGCTATTAGATTTAAGGAGACTAGTTTATAAAACGAGGCCTAAATATGCCTGTAACCTCTAATCATCGTGTATATGTTATATTTAGGACTTTCATGTCAGTGCAGGCGAAACCCGTGTTTTGTTAAAACAGATTTACAATACCCGTGCTCACTACCCCTCTCCACTCACCTAAGTTTCCCGATACCCGAATATCTTAAAAATAGTGTTCTAACTACCCGAGAATTTTCAACTGCACTGAATATTACATGAAATACAATAAACAGCGATTTTTTATTTTATATAAAAATAAATAACTTTCCGTTTTTAATCCTATTATTTTATTGAAAATAAATCTTAATATCGAGGAACCTTCTGTTGCATTCAATTAATCTACGAAACAAATCAATAAGAACTGTAGCCAGGTTTCACGTTATAACTATATTTTTAAATCACATCTCAATATCCCTGCCGATTTTATTTCATAGGTCGCATTTACAAGTCGTTAAAACCATTGCAACCAAATTTTCTTGTGCTAACGTCTGAACGTCGAATCAGATATTAATGCCATGCATCACACACTACAAATTATCACATGCCGGCCTTTACCTACAAAAGCGAGAGCAGATATCAAGTAAGTATACTTTCTTAAAACCGCCTGTATTAAGACCGAATACGCAGCGACTATTTATCGATCTTAAACATTTCCCAGGAATTCCCTAGCCAGATCAATCTTACCAAAAAGGACATCATTCTCTTGTGAACCCAAAAAAAATCCCTTGAGAATCTTCCCCGTCATTTCATTCAGCATGCAGCTCTCCACTTTAGTTCTCTACAATAGTGAAGGAACAAACGCAAACTTTTGCTTATTCCTAAAAAGAGGAATGCTAAACACAACGAGATATCATCTGAGGAATTGACGCATCTTCCTCTTAAAATAAGAACGTCAAAGTGGAGCTGAGGCTTATATTTTAATATTTTATCAACTTACTGCTATTTTTTAAAGTTCAGTTGAAAATATTAAAAAGCAAATAATTTACGAATAAAATAAAAAGAAAATTATATGGCCACAATCTCACTGCTTCACTATTTTACTAATTCACACAAAAATGGATCAATGGGACAGAGCGGGATTGTTTGTTAAGTACAAATAACGATGTTGGTTTTCATTTATTTTAATTAAACTATGCTGTGAATATACGAAGATAAGTTGAGAGCCACCATCATGTGAAATCAAAGAAAATTTGAATTAATTGCAAAGATGATAAGTATTTCATATGTACATTGCATATCTGATTGTGCAGCCAGCGTCATATTAGGTAGCTTTAAACTTTAATCGACAGGGTAAATAAAACGATTTCAAAATATCATTCACGAATTCTGATTTTTTTACTTTGGACTACAGAAAAGTAAGTTTATCATGCATATTTATTGAACGCACCCTTTATTACGGAAATTTTTCAACTTTCAATTATGTCTTCTTCAAATTAAATTCAAACTTATTAAAATCATACAATAATTGAAAGTTTATTTGTAACAAGGGTGCATAAACATAGCCTGCATATATAACATGCGCCCTTAGACCACTCTCGGGAAATCAATACATATACATAAAAATGGGCAGCGTAAAACAGAGAATCCCAGCCAGAGGAGGGGGAAATGAACTCCACGCTCCAAAGGTAGCCGAGACGACGAGTGCATCGTGACTGACTTGGCTCATCCCGTTAGTTATCCAGGAAATTGTACATACATAGGTGAGGGAACAGCAATAATCCATAACCAGTAAATGATACAGCGCGAACTCGTAAAGAATGCTGCGCACCCTCTATCACTTATGACCACGTTTTTTGCAGGAAAACTAAAGAAAAGTGGTGAAAAATTCAACTTGATATTGTGGAGGGGGGGGGACGAAACGTCCATTGAACATATCACGGATCCATTTGGGCTTAAAAAAGATGGCGGACCGCGAAGGGTAACGATGATTTAACAGAACCAACCGTGGACTTCGACGCAGGAGGTCACGAAACCTCCCGAGTCGATCGCGCCACCGTGCGACGAGAGCAAGTTAATGAGCAAGGCAACGATGCACCGGGAAACCGCTCACGAGCCCGTGCTCGCGCGCGCCCGTTCTCGCCCGGAAAAAAAACCTTCCACCACTTTGCATCGCACCCCACAATCTCGAGATTCCCACATTTCATTTTTCCAACTTCCCCCTTTAACTTATCTTCCGTCAGCTCATCCAAACCCGAAGTAAAGGGCGATCTTTCATTTTTTTCACCTTGCTTAAAAAATACCTTTCTACGATGTGTATCATACCAAATACTCTTCTACAGAGGTGCAGCTGACTCCTCCCACTCCGTTATGCATGGTGAAAAAAACTCGGGAGAGAGGATACAAAGGAATGAATACGTGATTAGGAGAGTGGGGTGGGGTTCTCGACGGAGACATTAATGCCTTGGGGAAAATAAATTCTAGGACCCTGTCTTTCGGATTAAAAGTTAAAAGATATGGGATTACCTCTCCGTTTTTTACCCGAGTAATAAGGTCCGTTTCACAACTGGTGAGCATAATATTCCAAGGGATGAAATAATGAGTATCTGATGGATAAAATGTAGCTCGTTGAGAGGGACAAAAAGAATGTGAATTATGAAGGGGCGCGCGGGAAAGTAATGCATGCTAATAACAGATGAATATATCCGTTTGGAGTCGACGATCTTTCTCTTCTGTGAGCTGGTAGCTCTTAAAGGAGATCTTCTGCGATCTAAGGTGATATTAATATTTCATGGGTTGAGGCTCCGAAATTTTCTGTCTATTAACAGTCTGTCTGTGAATTATGCCAGTACCAGGTCCCCTAAGTTATTATTTTACGAAGACGGCAGAAGAGGGCTGTTGATACAGGCAAGGGTTTATCGTAGTAGTTTCTTAAGGCCAGCTAAATATTATATGCATCAAAGCCAGATAATTAGGAGAGCCAAAACCTCATGGAGATTCTCAGAAGCCTAAAGTCGTACCGTCTGAATGATTATTTAGTGTCATAAGGTATTAATGCTCTTACATGACCTTACTTCTTCACTTGGAAGAAAATGGATGTTTATTGTTCAAGAGGCTCGAGTTATGCCTACCTAGATAGCCAAAATTAGCATTGAAATCATAATAAAGAAAAAATTATAAAATTCTTGGGCAAAAATTACAAAATGATAAATTTGCTTAGGATAAAAAACGGTGTCCATTGTCGGCGATGGAAACAATAAACATTCAGAAGCCAAAAATATAACCATATAAGTATTGTGGAAAAACGAACCCACCACGAAGTAATCGCGCTAGCTCTGTGGTGAAATCAAGTGTGTAAGTTCAAGTAGATGATAGTTTATCCATGACAAGCTAAGCTATTAAAGGACTTTAAGATGCATTTGTATATGCATAGGATGTCCAAGGAAACCTCGTTTGAGGCTGTATTCATCCGGAGTTTTTAACGTGAAAACTGGATCTCCAATCTCCAAGATCCATGAACTGAGACGCTCGTAATTGAATGAAGTTGTTTCAGAATAGTTGTATGTGTACCCACCTAATCATAGTAGACATAGCAAAGTTTTAAGACGAAAATTCAAGCACACGAGTAATTTAATTCGAATTCATTTTCTAAATAAACGAGATATGGCAAAAAACCACATGATAAATTGTCGCTTTCTCATGAATATCTGAATCTGATCTGATTTTAGTATTATCACGTGTGATTAGTGCGTTACGTCCCTGAGGGTGGCGAGACTATTAAGTGTCACCATCTTGAATTTTTTTCCACTTTATATTGACATACTGCCGGAAAACGTCAGGCACTCGAGTGGGTTTCAATTAACTGCGTAATTTCTTATACCGAAACCACCAAGTTATATGGCTCAATCTCACCCTACGCAGTTTGACCACATCGGATTAAATTAGATAGCACATTTAATTGAATTATTCACCTGATTAAATTTTGTCTCAAAACTCAAGGAAATTAGAATTTCAGGAGGATTACCGAAGTAAGGTTCCAATGTGGTAATTCCGGGAACGGCGGTACGCAGGCAATTATTCTCAGAAATATCATAAAACTGAATCAAGTGGGGAGACGAATTGAATGCAAGGGTGGTGCAATTTTCCAACAATTCACGCGAAAACCAAAGCACTCTGGGGGCTTGAATTGAAATCCGCGCTCCCAAAAAGGTGATTGCTTCATTCTCTTGACTTACTCTTAGCCAATCAGGCTACTGCGCAAGATCAGCTACCCTCCCTCCACCCACCATTTCCATTTTGGAAAATTGAAAACCGCGTTTACTCCGCTTCGGAGCCGCTCAATTATTCGTGAGGGGGGGCTGTGTCAATTGGCCCGAGGAGAGCGGAGGAGGAAAAATATGGAGGACTTCGTCAATCTTGAAGTAAGCAAATGAATGATAGAGCTTAATTTCTTCACTATTCAAAAGCCGGGAAATTCAATAGCCTCCTCCACAACGCAGTCACCTTCTCAAAGTCAAAAAGAATAACAAAGTAGGGACACTAAGGCAACAAACACAATTACCTTACCATCAAAACAACAAACATATTGACGTAATTTTCACATGACATGCTCCAAATAATATTGTGTTTTTGGTGCACAAAAATCTGCATCCATACGCTGCAAGTCTAATATGAATAGATACGCTGAATTTTTGTAAGGAAATCGACGATGAAAAACGAGAGGGTCTATTCTGTGAAGGGGAGAATTATTTTAATTATTTCCTTTCTTAATGATGAAATGGCGATCTACTTGATCGAAAACCCAACCCTTTAATTTTTACATAATGGTCTGAATCTCCACTTTGTTTCTACTGTACTACTTCTACGATTTGAAAATCAGACTTTAAGTCGCAAACTGTTCATCATTAGGTAAGAGGGGAATATAGAAGATGGAACGCATAGGAGAAAAGCATGATATAACCATTAGTTAATTCTTAAAACGAGGCATTAAAGAAATTTAAAAAATTATTAGGAGAAACTTTCGAGCCCCTATTGAAAAATATAAAAAGTTATTGGAAGAGATTTTTTTAAAGTTAGCTTATGATTGCATTATTCGGCAACATGTGCCCCAGTCAGGGGTACTTCATTTTGTTTACATAACCTAAGATGGTTGTGAAACCCAATTTTCTTCTTTGGTTTGGTCCTGAAATATGTATTCCTAACTTGAGTGTTGCTCTAAATAAATAAATTAACTACTGTTTGAGTGCAGAATAATTTTCATAATGTCTAACGTAAAATAATGGATTGATGCCTTTGCATTTTATTTTATATAGCTTCGAGTCTTTGAGATTTTTTTAGTAATTGCCAGACGAATTTGTTCTTCCTTAGTAATTTTTCACAAACATGAATGTTTTCTGTATTTTATTCTATTCTTGGATCATTGTTTATAGAGCTAAATCGGCAATCCTAGCAATTTTTTCATGATAAAAAATACAGAGATTGCATATTTCATTCATTTTGATACAAAGTTGCATGTTCCAGTCATTTTCTGTGCAGTATTTTTCCATTTATTCTAACTTTTTAACAAAACTCTAGTGTATTCTCGATGTAGAATCATAGGTAATGTGGCACCAATACTAACTAATGATTATCGACGATTATTTGAACCACTCCTAGATGCAAGAGTGATTTTCTGTTAATTTAAAAAAAGTGAATTACTAAACCATATTTTTTTGTATTTCAGTCTAAGACTCGCTCATTGCACCATTCGTGAAAACTATCGAATTCAATCAAAATATCAGGAACTGTACAGTTTGCTATTTCCCTGTAAATTATGCCTTCCCCTGTGAAAAGTCTCACGATGACTTTTCAAGTGATATAATTTATGAATATAAGGAAACGTAATATCACGCTTCCCTGGAGAGTTCCTCCAATAACTGGTATTTGCCGTCTTTTACCACCCCTTGTTTGTGAGTAAAGAGAAAGTCCTGGATTCGGTTTATTCTTCTTTAAATTATTCCACATCTTAGAAGTTTCCATATCAATTCGGCAAGAGGAACTTTATCGAACACATTCAGAAAATGAAAAATTTCGCACCTACTTGTCCATTCCCCTCTTCTGGTTTAGAACAGAATGAATTAAAGGGTCCCACTGGCTACGTTTTTTTGTTTTCTTAAACCCTGCTGAATACTAATGAAGTTGTGACTACCCAGGTATATGAGCACGTTCGATACAATGACAATTCGTTCTAGGACCTTAATGGGAGGTGAGTGAGAACATGGAATGCTTAGACATTGATTATTTTCATATTTAGTGGTGGCGCTTGCTAAACTTTCTTAAATTATCTATAAGCAAATTTAAATTAGGCGCTATCGTTAAGAGAAGAGTTATATCCTTACTAAGCAATCCCATGCCGTAGAACCAAAGGGCATTGTCCTTTGAAAGTTGTACACGGAGCGTCTCTGGTTTTCATGCTAAGTTCTAAGTATTTTTTATCGATTTTATTATGAGAGCACCTTCGCCAGGTTATGCATGATTTAGCATCATAATACAACTTTCTCACTGAAATTTCTTTCGAATCTACTAATTTACCATCCTGGGTTAATAATTTCGTGTCTTTTTTGCATTGAGCATACTTGACGAAACCATTGGTCATTATTTCCAGAAATGATTTTCAAGTAATTTTTGTACATAAATTACGTGCTACGATGTATATGCTTTGCAATTTACCTCTTTCTCCAGTTCTTTTAAATTCCTTCACCGAATAAGTACATATTCTTATGAATTTTTATTCCTGTATTTACTAAATATCGTAAATAAATGAACTTTTATCAGTGGTCACTTATTCAACGCTACTTAATTTCTTGGAAAATTTAAGTACATTTAAATATAATTCCTCAAAATACATGCAAGAAATAATAAATTGGGTTTGTTTCCTGCTAAAATATCTGGAATGGTATTACTTCTACTTGGTGTTTTTGCTAGATGGTACATTGAGCGTTTGTTTAGCATGTTGAATGTTACGTTGTATGACTCTTCATTTCTACAAAATGACTATTCCAATTTGTTATCGACTCAAATATTTTTCCAACCACTTCATGAAGGATCTAAATTGGTTTTTTAACATTCATACCACCTTTGGTAACCTCGTGCTTGAGGCATATCTGGCTTTAGAATTGTCTCTCTACTGTAATCAAATGGCCTATAGACCGAGAAACCTTTTATAAAGTACCTCTATATTGTGTACCATACTCAATCTTTTTTGTCTGTCACATGTGTGTTTCATTTGTTTTTTCAACTTAAATGGGAGAAACACAACCCATATCACGGAACAATAAGAATTTGAAAAAGAACACGCTTCCGACAATTTGGAACCCGACGAAACACTGCTGGCCGGACTCACTCATCCAATCCAATCATATCGTGAAAACATATAGACTAAAGC
>LYUA01001141.1:500652-515013 GCA_002093875.1 Calopteryx splendens | reverse complement strand
ATACAAAACTACACTACATATCAACGTCTTTACTAGTCTCTTCTGTGCATCCTTGTCTAAGGTCCTTGTCGTCAATTCTCTCCTCCTCGTAAAAGCTTCATTATCTAATGCGATTCTTCTTTTAAATTCCCTACCACATTTTCCACCTTCGTCCAGAACGCTGCGTAAATAGCGAAAATGTTCTACCTCCTCAAGCTTATGCCCTCCAGTTTAATGTATATATTTGGTTTCTTATGCCTCGAGAACCTCATAGCCTTCGTTTTCTCATTTATTTTCATATCATACCTATCAGATTGGCTCTCTAGTGAACTTATCAGTGACTGCAAGCCCTTGGCTGATTGGCTAAATAAAGCTTGATCGTCCCCAAACCCTACTGATTTGATAAGTTCTCACTTTTACTCCTACCTCTACTTCTTCTCACGCCTCCCTTACCATTTCCTCCACGTATACGTTGACTAGCAACGGTGATAACGGACAACCCTGTCTTAGCTCTCGTCCGTCAACTGCTCCACTCCATTAGCTACCCTCAACTGTGCTGTCGGAGACATGTACAGGTTTCGAATAATTCGTCAATCTCTCCAGGAAAAAGGAGTTGTAAAATATAAGCGATTGGAGAAAGGGTTATAGACAGGAGTGACTGGAATAAGCATATAGCCATGATGGACAATATCCGAATACTAAATATATGCAGAGATTCCGTTGGGAATATAAGGGCTCAAAGACCGAGGTGGGAAAATTGAATATAAATGGCAAAAGAATAGGCTACGAGCCTAGATTGAGGCAAGAAGAAGAAGATCTAATAAAAATGTATTTGTGTGGAATTAAAAAGCGATTGCTTTTAATTTATTATTTTGAGCAAATTCTATAAAGTTTCACGTGAGACAACAAATTATACTAACATTGGCACTGATTCAGCATTACTGGGGTGCCTAACAGCCAAAGGTATTTACTTGAGTTAGTTACGTAATTAACAAGAAAGAAAAATGATAGTCGTGTTTCTATTAGAAATAGGTCGCAGAAATTTCAAAGTATATTCATCGGAAAAGAGTTGTCTAAGTTAGTAAAGGAAAACTGCAATACAGGGGCTCGTTTGAGACTATTAAAAAACGTAGATATCGCCTTAGATCAAGAAGATGACTATTAAGCGGGAACATTTCTATCAACGTGGTAAGAGCATGAGTACCAAAATGGGGATTTATTCCTGAATGTTTCAAAATATATAACAATGGAAGACGACTGGTAACTAATTTTTGAGAAGTAAAAGTGAGTTTTGTACCTTCAATTGGCACTAATTTTTTCTCTCCCAACTAATTAAAAAATGTACTGTAAAAACCATATTATTAATTTATCTGCCAACAATTTTGCAATACGGAGAGATAAAACTATGTACAATATATTTTACTACAATGAACTTTACTCTAAAATTATACTTTTACTACACAATAATATTTGTGTAATCAAATATTTTGATACTTATAACTCGTATATCTCGAATTTCTGCTTTCATGGTGTTATAAATTTTGAAATAATATGGAAATTAATGAAATAGAAATGAAAATGGAATAAAAAGCATTTTCAGAGAAGCAATTCTCATGTGTTTTGCGACTACTATCGTCAAATATTGCTTCTCCTTCTTAAGGGGGGGTTAGTTGTTTCAAGATAAAATGAAGCCACTCGATTAGAAATCTCTTCATTAGTAGAAGAGATCAATCTTCTTCTCGAGTTACTCCTGGTTTTAACGGAACATAAAGAATATATGTGTTACAGAAGATAAACTGCACTATCCATTATCACAGTTTATCCCAGGGATATGGTGATTACATCTCTGAGGTGGAGGGTATGAAGTCTATAAACCGGTGGAACTGCGGATACCAGCTAACCCCCGGTTTCATTTAACCTTGCCTACGTACGATTTGGATTGGGTGGGGCATGTGCATCGCGTGGGAACCCAATGAAACTGCCTTATAAACATAATTTCCGGAGGACCTTAACAAGCGAGCTTCGCACAACATTCCTAGTCACACATCCGTATTCTGAAAAGCGGAATTCCCGTGAGGATGTCCGTATTTTACCAACCTTTAGAGCTCTCTCCAACAGGGATTTCCGAACACACACCTTATTGGGGACTTCAGAGTCGACAGGCATGACGGGCAGTATAACTGACCGCCTACTGACAGATATACTGACAGCCAAAAATTTATCCACCACGATTTTAGTGAGAAAATTCATTTGTCAGGCAGTTCGCAAACCATGACAAATAAGGTTTCGGGATCCTATCAAAACGAAGACTTTTTAGACTTATTTTCAGAGCAGTAGAACCAAGGAAAAATATACAACTGAGCATAATATGATGCTATTTTTTAGTAGTACCTCAGTAGAGAGACTTAAATTATGCACCTTTTTTAAAAAGGTAGATAAACACCAAGAACAGCAAGTTTTCTTCAGAGAATTTAGTGATTTAGTGATGATAGGCACATGAGAAAGTAGAGGACTAACCCACCTGTGTTCACCTGATACCTACTATTTGGATATTACGCCAACTCTCGCCATAAGGCAATGGAAGTTGGCATCGATAAGTTCGGTTCGTAACCCCCACTGGCAGGCTCTTATATGAATTGATTGTAAAATTAGCATTCAATTTCTCAATCAAAGATCGCAGCCGATGATCAAAAATTGGAGATATAAATTGATCGGAAAAACAAACCGATAAGTTGGTGTCCAGGATTGATGGATTGTTCCTCGGAAGAGATATCAATGTCAGGCCATTGATACAACCTATTCACATTTAATAGTAGGCCCCAAACTTTAGGAAAAGCATAACTACCAACCGGGAGGCTTATAGACGAAATTACTGGCGCACGATCAACATACCACGGAACTAACTCTTCTCTTAAACATTACGTAAGGTTGCGGTACTATTACTACTATTATTGCATTTCAATATATGTTGCTTCTCATCTATCTAAAAACACAAAAGCACCATTGAAAAATAAACACAAATTTATCCGTGAAAAAAATTAGCCCAATTATGATTCGTTATAGTTATCACAAGTTAGAGTACCTACCAGAATGTAATGAGCTAGATACTTGTAAATCGCAAGGCAATGGTGGCAAAAGCTTCACCTCTCAAAATGAATGCACGGAGAAAACTGTACTGTAGTAAGATTATTATCAGTTTTCGAGATATAAATGTTAATCAAAAAACAAAATACTGTCAACGTTATCGCAAAATTATGAAAAACCTATAGCAATGGCCATGAAATACTTATGAAAATTACTTTTCTATATTTCACTAATAGCTCTACAAAAGATATTTAATTAGGAATCAGGTCATACGTAAGGTCATTGTTAATTTATTGAAGTTCATTATAATTCCTGTGGGTGGATATAATATTATAATAAATTAACTAAAAAAAATAGAGTAAAATTATCTTTCTTTTTCACTTGATACCAATAATTACAATTAATAGCTGCTAGAGACGATTTTAATTAGTAAAAATGAACACTATGAGTCTGCATTATATATTCAAATTTCAGATTCTCTCAGGGTACAAAATAGGCTATATCATGGTGGCTAGTAGTCTGCTAAAGTTAATCACAAATTATTTTGCAATGCCTAATTTTTTTAAATCCGATTTACTTTATTTCTAATAACAAACTAGATTGGTCATAATCCTCACCGTGGCCATTCGTAATATTTTGATTATTCATTCGACTTCAATTCTGACCATAAGTATGCGCAATCACTTTTGTATCCTCTAAATAAGTACTGTAGTAAGAAATCAGTCTCTAGCAATTGTGCTCGTAGCAACTCTGGCATGCTTTCATAGAACATTCTTTCGAAAAATATCCTTTCTCCAGTTCCATTTCGTCGCTGCCTTCCTCTTATCCCTTTAAGGTAGCGCACTACCCTCTTGAAGCTTTCCTTTTGGGGGAAAAAGCCCCAGCTCCATCGCCGCACCGAACTCGAGGAAAAAGATGCACTAAACACCGGAGAACAAGAAAAAGCGTTTATCGAGAGATCTGTCTCACTCCTAGGCCCACTTCCTCCTCCTCCACATACCCTCCCCCTTTTCCCCAGCCTGCTACTTCGCGTGCTTTCAGAGACTCCCTCTCCCCACGCACCACTCACACCAGCCGACCGACCCTCTTCCCCCCTCCCGCTTATATCCCACCAGATATCTGAAACCAATCCCCATCGCTAACACACCACTCTCCTTTCACACACAAGGAACACATACAAGGGTATAGAGGAGGGGTGGAAAAATCAACCCAGGGCAACGAAAGAGAGGGTGGTGAGGTGAGACACCAAAACTCTTCCAACCTTCGCAGTTGGCTCACTTCAGATTTTCACCATTTCCTCCTCAGAAATATTCAAAAATAGAAATTATTTGAATGAGAGTAGTGGCATAACGGAATTGATGAGTGAAATTTGGTCGCTGAAGACATAATTACTTAATAATATTTAAAAAAAATGATTAATCATTTAAAAAATTAATTATTTTCCGATGTTAAAAGAAAATTAAAAAATGGTTGATTGATGCATTAGGTAACATATAGTTAACATATCTCTCGCCTCTTACCAAAATATTATGAGACGTTATAAAGTTAATATGTAATGTTTGGTAATGGAAAGGTATAAAATGTATTTTAAAATGTAAGTTAACTTGGCCACCTCCAGACAAGTCTATGACTTTGGAGGACCAGGATGTAATATATCTGACATATTATACCTCTGTTATACTCTACTCTTTATTTCTATTTAATATTGTGGCTTAATGTAACAACAAACACTTGTTACAATAAACACTTATTGAAACGTTCAGGGGACACAATTAATGATTTTGTAGGTAGGAAGGCTTCAATTATGCTATGCAATCCTTGACTATGTACTTTATTTGGTAATTGTAAATACCAACTAATAGTAAATAACTTATGAAATACACGTGTTTACCTAGGTTCCTGTAGAAAACGGCTTGGCTTTATAAGAGTAACATCCCCCGGATGTATATCACTACCGAAAATTGTTGGCAGTGCATTAAGTGGTATTGTCAATAGTACAGATTTGGTTGCAAAACTGATAATTAATTATACAGTAAAAAAATTATTCTAATCGAAAGATTCTTCAAAGCTTCATAGAAATAACTATTAATGAATTATACAAAATATTCATTAAAGAATTATATGCAGAGGTCATGACCGCAAAAAAACAAGCGCTCCAAATCTATCATCTTTAATTTACCACCTTTTTCTTTCTTTGACTCAAAAGAAATTCAGCTTAAATACCATGGATTTTGAAACAATTCAATGTTTTTATGCAACTGGTTCCACTGTAACGCATTGAGAAGAGCAAGAACATTGCAGAAGCGCTACATTCTAGTTTCAGTGCCTTCACTGGGGATCCTTAGGATTAGTAGGCCTAAGGGCGAAGATAGTTATACACTTACAGGTGATTTTTCAAATTATTGCATACATGTAATAAAACCTCCCTATGCATATATTCTGATATAAAATGCGCTTCAATATTGATTATTTACTAGCACCAAGTTTCCAAGTACAATGGAACTACAAAATGGAACATCATTAAAATCACATTATTCATAAATATCTAAGCAATTAAGCAAGAATAAATGAATGTACGAGGGCTTTTCCATAAAGATGGAAATATATTATTTACTCGCATTATTTATTATGCAAAAAATTACAGTTTATGCTATATTTTTATCGTAAGTTGGCTTTAGTTCTTATAAGACTAGTTTAATTAATGCCTAATAGCAAAATAAAAAAAACGATCCGAAATCCAACGCTAAAAATGGCAAAAAACGTTCCCGGAGATGACTTCTCGGGTTTATATGGTAAATAAACCCACCTACTAAATTGTGTCTAACATGCAAGCAATGCATAATGATTTCTTTGAAAAGACACTATAAAGAAGGAATTTACAAATTACCAAGATAAAAATTCTGAAAGAAATTGGAAATGTATTACAAAGTGCTTATGAAATTATGAAATTGTTCATTTTAATCACAATAAGAAGCATCTCTGATCTTTTTAATTATCTACCTCACCCTGTAGTACAAATTCTGTTGGTGTCTGGCAACACCTCCACGGAATTGGTGACTTTTTCTCCATGGAGTGAAAAGCTAAGGGTATCTGAAGTCGTTAAGCTGCCATTACGTCTTCCCTCCTTGGATTATATTTCACTTCAGCTTTTGAAACGCCATAAAAATGGAAAAACAAATGGGTTATGAAAATGTATGGAGGCGATCAATTGATTTGGAAGAGTGGGAAAAGAGTCGATATTTCCTAATTCCGTGCTTCTTCATATCAAAAGTCCCATTTCATGGTGATATTTTAACACCAACTCATCTCTAAAACATAAATTTATGACCTGCATTATTGATTGAAAAATGCAGTATGAGTTGAGAAGCCTTTATAACCTTCCCCGAAAATTAACATCACGTTAAAACGCATGAAAAGGAATATCTGTGGATTATGTCATGGAAAATAATGAGAAAATAAATTTAAAAAATGGCGATCAGGCTTCGGGGAACGTATTGAGAACTAAATCAATTCACTTTGCCAAGTTGGTCAAGTGAAAATCGGCAAAAGTGAAACCAGTCACTTTATAAAAGGATACGGACAAAAAATGGGAAAGACAATTGAACAATTTAGGAATAACTATTTATGATGTTATCATTGTCCCTCTTAATGTCATCTTTTTGAAAATAAATTGGGGCACCTTTGCTGTATGAGACGAAACCGCCGTTAATGTAGCCATATACTCTCAGCCGCATTAAATTTCGGGAAAAAAGATCAATAAACGATAAAAAAGATCTCTCGGAAATTTTGGGGCCTGAAGGCGGCTTCTTTGACAGCAGAAGACTGTTTACACTTTATTCTTCTGCTTGGAATTGGCATTCATCCAACTACCCTTGAGAGTGTGAATATATATGTAAATAATACACAAAGCCGTGGAACACAGCTATACACACATACATATGTGCAGTAACATTTTTTGCACCGCTTCTCTTTCTTTCCTTCCCTCAGAATTCGAAACCAGCAGATGCACTCAACAAACTCACAAGCGCACAGGATTTTTTTTCCTGCTCAGCGTAATGATTGCTTTGAATAAACAAATTGCCGGTGCTGAATGACGCGCTGCAAAGCGAGGATGGAGTACACGATAAAATCATATGCGAAAAGGGTGAGTGAAAAAGGAAATGAAAGGAGGAACAGAGAGAGTGGTAGAAAGGCATTAAAGAGTGGATAAAAAGCCTCTAAAAAAGAGGGATTAACTCAAGCCATCGAGAAAAGGAGGAATCGAAATGATGTTCTTAAAAAAGGAAGGCTGGGGGGTCAAATCACTTGGTCGCTTTTCATTGCCGTTCGGAGGCAGCGCAAATTATCATCGGTGGAGTGCATTGAGTTTATTACCTTGGAATACATCCGCCCTTGCTCACATTTTTTAATCCGAAAAAGGGATTCCAAATTGTGACATATAATGAGGGGGTGGGGGGGCGAAGAGTGATTCAGCTGTTGTTCGTGCAACGAGAATTTAAGACCATTTGTGCTATTACATATGGTGTACTATATGTAAGTGGTTCATTTCCATAACTCTGAAAGCTTCACCAGCTTGAATAATTTCACACCAAACACGATCTGAAAATGTATGGTTTAGACCCAAGATATAATAGAAAATCTATTTCTTATATTAATTATATGTCCATTAAGATTAAATAAGTACACTTTCTATAACCTATGCGCATTACCTGTTTTTATTTCTTTAATGACATCTTGACAAATGCATTTTATACAAAGCCATGGTAGTCGTGAACGATATGTCTTACTTTGCGCTTACGGCGTTTTATTGCATTCAACTACGGTGATGGTATGATTTAGGAGTACAGATTAAATTGGTACACATTTACTATCCTTTAAAACGCCTTTAATATAATTATAATAACCTCTACTATTTCCCCTTAAATGTACACTTTACACACACTTACTCTTTTTAATTCAAGTCATTTTCGGATGTCGGTGAGCTGCTTTCCAGCCATAGTTTACACGATCCTCGTCACTCTCTTTAAAATATATTTTGAAATTTATCTTTATTTATTTTCACTAGTCGGAGACATTTCATTCTGTTTACGTGAGCTCCACTGTGTGTGGTATGTCGATCTCTATTAAAATCATTGATGTCCTATATTTTTCTGTGGTTTATTATTTTTTTATTTCTTATTATTTTGGGCAGCAACGTTTTCTGATTTATTATTATAACGATAAAATTGCGTCTCTGTTTTTTTTCCTAAATCAGCGATGAATTATTCAGTTGACCATCGCAGATAACTCCAGTACCTACCCTGATTAAGAATGCACATTCAGGAAATCATTTTTTTTAACCGATCGATCGAATTTATAAAATTATTATGAATTATTACTAATATAAGAGATTATTTAGACAATAGATTATTATCACATTAATATTATAATATCTACCGATTTCTATCACCAACTAGGTATATATGCCTTACATAGAGACAGAGATGTAAGACCCACCAGGTTTTTTGTACGTTAACCAGGATATAGTCGATAAATATTTATCGTCTGATAAATTATATCCATCCTGACACGTAAAAGTAGTATTTTATAACTAATTTAATAACTTTAAGGAAAACCTTAAAATGAGACATTTAAAAAACCTTGCTCTGCATCTGTGATTGCTTGAAATATTTAGTTCTAAGACTGGAGGAAGAGTTCTCGGGTTTCCAACCGGGTCCAGGGGTTGGTAAACACCGACGTTTCGAAGGCTAAGTCCGCTATCGTCTTCACCCTGAGGACGATGGCAGACTTAGCCTTTGAAACGTCGGTGCTTACCAACGGGACCTGGGCCAGCCTTTGGGCTCTTGAGAAGGAGCAGTCTATTCGCCGGGAAAATCTGAGATCCTTAAGTATTTATTTCTACGTTTAACCGCTAAAACGGCGGTGAACCAATGGCGAAACTTTAATCCGTTAACTCGGAGGAGTACGAATAATATGATTGCCACGCAGGATTTATTGGTGACCCTGATGTAGAATTCACACACGTACTTATTTATTTTTGTCTAAACCAGTGTTTTCTTTCGCAAAAACGCCCAGTTCAACCTTAGTTTGGCGATTAAAAATATATTTTTTTCTTTCTAAGAAGTATACTATCAAATCGAATCAGGCTCAACTTATAGGTAGATACTGCTTCGTGCATGGACCATGAAAAAGACATCTGTTGAAACCATGATTGCAATAAATTCTCCGAAAAATACAAAGCAGTATTTGCTTATTTCGAAAGTATTCCCAATTACTAGTGAAACTGGAAATTAAAAATTTTAAAAGCAAAATCTTCATTCTCTGTTGTAACTCACCTTTTAACGTCTTGCCAAGACAAATTGCGGCGAGCAATAGCGTACCATATATGATTGAAGGTCCCATAAATTCTACAATAAATCAAAGAATCGCATATTTTAATAAAAAAATAATTTCGGCAATATTTGTTTGAAGACGTATAGTACAGTGTACACTATTTTCCGAACAATTCTTTCGAACTTTATTCCCGAAAAAGAATAAGAGTTAACTTAAATGGGTGAAGCTTGGAGTGCCCGAAGCGTGACCCGAAATCAAACCCTGCCCTCCGAATAGAATTCTTGTATTTTATCTGCTAGGAAACTACTGCCCTAAATACACACATTTACATATATGTGCATTTAGTAATATTATATGAACTACATGGGTAGACTATGTTCCATCATGAAATCCTTCTGTAGACGCCTGTATTTTTTGAGGAGTAAGTACCTAGTAAATGAGCAATGACTAGATAAACGTGCGGGGGGAGAGAATGTAGAGACAGAATATGTGATCAACTTGCTAACAAGTCGGGTTTATGTCAATACTTTTCTTCCCCCATTCCATGTCAAATCGGATTTCTCTCTCCCTCCCACGCATATTTGCCCTGTCCACCGTGGATTGGAGGTGGGGAGGAAGGTGGTGGGCCGCACCCTCCAAAATCCGCTTTTCGCACCATCTTCTCTCCAACTCCAACTCTATCCACCAATCCAAGACCCCCATTCCCCTCACTCTAACCAATTCTCCTCACAAACGTCCACGAAATCCGCGCTCGGTCGAGACTCGACACTCACTCCTCCCTTCCAACTCGCCCCCCGTCCACTTCTCGTCCACTCCACGCCCCCAAGGGGCTTTGGCCAACTTCCCACCCGTCGCTTCATCCAATCCGCTCGGACGGTATCGCTCGGATGATACAGATCTGAATGTTATCCCTTTATAAATCTTCAATTGTCAAGGATTGGATCGTTAGGGATCTCCGCGGAATCGAAGTCTTTTTTTTTTAACCGAACCTATCAGTCCGGAGACGACATAGGTGTAGTTACGCTATCAGTTACACGCGTAGTTACGGCCAACGTAAGAGAGCACAACAAAATCTCCGCGTTTGCTTTCACGGTATGCCATTCGGATGTCTTTGTGACATGGGGAGTTGGGGGCGTGGATGGAGAGGACGTCCGCTGGCGTCGCCGGTTACTGCCCGATTCATGTTTACCCACGTTGGAATCGATAGAAATGCATGAAACACTTAGACGAAAGAACTCGAATCCAATCTGATAAATGTATCAATATAGTATAGCTAAATTACAGGTATACGTGAAAAATGATACCCTGAAAAATTATTCCGTGGTGTAAGGGTTACTGCTGAAGTAGCTTTGAGAATGATAGGAATGTATTTCAGTATGACAGGGAAATCAATGGAGCTAACAGGAAGAAAACAGAAGGGTCCCTATTTTTGAGATAATTCATGCTAAAATTTCACCTTATAACAATAGTAACAGTGTAAAATCCTCTAACTATTTTAAAATATCCCATTCCAGTATTTGTGCCAATACAACAACCGTTTGAAGTGCAAAAAAGAACCCCATGACAGAGCAAAACGAATTCATTTGTTCGGGCACTGACGTTAGCTAGATCTCGCATGCTGTGCAAAAGGTTTAACCCCCTGGGAAAAGGTATTTGTCAGTGGGGTTACGATGAACGCAGAACAAAGACTGTATTCGTCACATATCGCACGGTGTCTATCTAGTACGCTGTTAAGCAGTGTTTACACCGTCACTCAATCATTTCCTTCACCTGCATTATTTAAACACATACATATAATGGCAGTTACGTAAACAATACTAGAGGAAGTAGCTGCAAAAGACGGGTACAAATTCGTCTATCAAGTGCCTTTATTTCTCCTTCGAAAGGAGTGAGACATTTTGAGGGCTCCCGAATATTTTGTTTATTTATTGGCCTCTTACCAGAAGCAATTAACTTTTCCGTTAGGTAAGGGAGCGACACAATTCTTCTCTGACTACGTCTCTGAATTTTTTTTGGCGAAAATTTCTATTTTTCCGGTCTTGCCTTTTACACTAGCAAGTTTAATGTTAGCACCTGGCAACCACTAATTTAAGACTTTTAAGTTTCATAATCCGTACAAAGTCGAAATAACGAGAAAGAAAAAAATATTACCAAAAATGCTAGTTCCTTTAATCGATTTTATATAACAATTTCCAATTTTCATGCTGTAACAATATTTTATTACAGGATAAATTGAATCACCCTTTAAGCATAGTCAATTCAGGTATCCTCGTTAGTTAATGGAGCATACTTTATTCTTAATATCATAAAGAATTCGGAAACATCTCCAAGTAGATATCGACAATTTTCAACAGTGACAACTGTCACGAAGCTTCAATTTCTTCGAAAGTCGCACATATTTATTAAACATAAATAATGATAGTGATAGACAATGGTGGTACCCATATTCAAATGATAAATGAAATTTTAAAAAAATTTCACCATAAAGTCGTTTTCTCAACTTTTCGAGCGACATATGAATGAATGAACTGTGAACAGACTAATAAAATCATTTCTTCATCCGAAATTTCGGTTTAAGTCCAACGCTTTTAACTCAATTCTTTCATATTCAAATGAGCAAAATAAAATTGTCCAACCACGAAATTTCCCATATGTCCCATATATTACTCCCGGGAGAGAATAAAAATAAGTCATAGTTCTCGGACCGTCCACTCTTTCACAATGGTTTTTTGGGGTCAGCGCCAACGTCATGAGTGGGAAAAATGGTCGGCATTTAAGTCTTAAATAAATTGCTACGTGTAAAATCTCGCAAGGATCAGGTTAATACTTATTTAGTTACCACGTGCACAA
Organism: Calopteryx splendens; assembly: GCA_002093875.1. Classification (NCBI taxonomy): domain Eukaryota; kingdom Metazoa; phylum Arthropoda; class Insecta; order Odonata; family Calopterygidae; genus Calopteryx; species Calopteryx splendens. Next base: position 502,767 of record LYUA01001141.1, on the reverse strand, counting down.
AAAAAATCTATCACAGACAGACATTACGAGGGCGGTCAAAACGTGTTCATGGGACCTCGGGACATGCATTTCCATAGAAATAAGGAAAGCTATTTTTACAATATCACTATGCTTTCATATGTACAACTTCGTGGATGGAGAACTTAAAACCACAAAAGAGCCGTGTTAAGTAATGCTAATGAATTGATACTGGTATAAAAATTCACACTTGAAATATTAGTGCACACTACGACCACTTTCGTTGCTTCCTTCATTTTGGATTGAGTCATTTTTAAATGGGACCGAAACCATAGAAACGCAATTAAAACGTCGCGAACATCTTTCAACCAATTCAATCCGGTAGCATATGAACAATAATGACCAATGCAACTATTTGATTAAGTGATGTAATAGGTGAACCCATTTGAAATTGAGAGACAAGTGGACTTTACCAACTACAGAAATCAACCTGAAGGACCTGAGGGCAGATCTCACCCAATACTAAGCCCAACGAAGTGTGAAATTTTCATATCAGGGTAGGGGGGGCAGTTCACTTTCCTGTGCTGACTGAGATTTCCCAGGAAGATCTGGTACCCGAAATGTCACCCAGAATTGGCAAATTTGAGGGCGCAGAGGTGGGACCCGGAATCGAACCCGGGCCCCCCGGTTAGAAGCTTAGCGTTCTACCCACTGGAAAACCACGACTCAATTTGATTTAACGGCATATCTATTATAATAGATGATGAAGTGAGAATACCATCGGTGAAAGCCACAAGAATAAGTGAATAAATAATCGAACAGATTATAAGGAAAAAATGCATACATACGGAAGACAATGCTGTAAGGAGCTATTTACGAGAGGAACTACAGGTGTAGGTTAAGGATGAATAAAAACATTACTTGAGGAAAGGCACTAATAAAAGTAATAGCAGTAGTAAAAGCAATAAAATTAGCACAGTGGATGAAATATTTTACAAGGGCACATACCTACCAACCAAAAACCAATTACAGAATTAAACAAATATAAAAAATTAAAAAACCAAACGTATTTCAGCAATATATTTTTTGAGATCATAATCAGCGTTACCAGGAGTGAAGTCGGAAGACGGAAATCAAGTTGAATTTGATTTTAATAGCCCAAAAACTCTAATGAAATCATATTCTAGAGCATCACGCCACACCAAAATTTCATTATTCCGGTGGCCATTCATGATGAGAATATTGCCTGATCGTTAAAAAAAATTCTCCTATACTACGAAGGAACCGCGGTGCCTCAACGCTTTAGGTATCATGTTTCTCTTTCCCGATTGTAATATCCTGATATGGAGGAATACTTGATAAGCTCCTGCCAGGTTCCCTTAAAATGCCGAGGAAAATTGGTATGCCGAAGTTAATTAGTTGACATTATCCATCGATCGAAAGCCACCGAAAAATTGTCAGATGCAAAAAAAAATTTCCTGTTCACGACAGTGAAGAAGTATTTGACAAAAGCGAAAAGACTTGCCTTTCTTTAGACGGGGAAACATTCGAGGCATTATATAACAGGCGCTCGCAAACAGGAAGTAATCTGTCCATCAGAGAGGACATGGCTCCCCCACCCTCATCCCGTGAGAAGGAGAAGAGGAAAAACGTAGAAAACGAGTAAAAATTAAAACGGAAGCTCAAAAAAAAATCATGAATGGGTGGCGTCATTACCGTGGGTTGGGAGGCTCGAGGAGAGATTTGAGGGGATAGGAGGGACTTAGCGCCCTCTTCAAAAATACATGAGTGCGAATTAAAAAAGTATTAAAAAACTTTCCCCTTCGGCCCACTTACTCTGGAGCAGCAAAATATAGAATAAGGAAGGGGGTATAAGAGCTTAGGTGATGGACTCAGGAAACTATTTCCACAGGGGCTCCACGCCGGATCCGGTGTTACGTGGGAATCAGCTGACTGTTGATGCCATGCATTTATCTGACTCCGCCGGAAACCGTTCACAAAAATAGCGCGTGAGGGACACCAATCGTTTCCACGAGAGAAAAAAATAAACAGAAACAGTAAGGGTGAATATAAAAACAAGGACACCGGAAGCATGAAATTAGGATTCTTTAAAATTAGAGGCGATTCGAGAAGGTGGGCGAGTGGGGGGGGGAGGGT
>LYUA01001141.1:438179-454538 GCA_002093875.1 Calopteryx splendens | reverse complement strand
CCCCGATTCTCTAACCCCTGCCCGCCAACAGATCCACCTACCAACCCCCAGGTCGCTACGAGCTCAACCGTAATCAGCTTACATGCCGAATTTCACTTAGGATCACTTCCCGCCCTTGCCAATATATTTCAGCAGTGCAGCAACTTGAGTGCATCTATACATATTGATAAAGTTTTATTTTCTATAAGCTGTTCTTATATGCGTCGATTATAGTTCTCATTGTCATATCTCCTGCTTTGCAAATATAGTAAAGGAAATAATTAACGTGATCTATTGGTAAACTTTAAGGTAGAAATGTTCCAAATAAACAATATCTACTGTATTCCACCGTACACGTAATTAAAACCACACTAGTGACGTTACACGACGTTTTGAAAAATTCCTCGTTCAATTATACCCATTCCTCTGTCCTCAAAGCTCCAGAACGCAAGAATAAATTATTACATTCTCTAAAATATGAGAGAACTTTAAATAAACATCTGAAGTATGTGGAAATTGGTAATAATAATCATTTAAACTGACTTATAACGAAGCATAATTTAATATTTTTTCGGTGACAAATACTTGCAACAAGACTTGCTACGAGATGAACCGTATATTCATCACAGTATATCACGGTAAGAATCTCCCGATAACCATTAATACTCGCTCCACACGTCATGGCTGGCAATTAAATACTGATTTCTGGTTTACAGAAATTTATACAATAACAATTATATCGAGTAACAGAAGTACCACAAAGAAAAAGTACTCAAAATTCTTGTAGTTGATAATATACCTACGGGTAACATGATATGGATAGAAATATTGGAAGGAAAAGAGCTACTAAAGTAATGCGATTATATTGTTTAAGGAAATGGACATAAAATAAACCAAATCGTTTCAATCTCACAATTTAGTCATAAGTTTAGGAAACTCGAGGGAAATTGAACATTAATACAAATTATAATACCCAACGATAAAAACAAGATGCCGCAGACAGTATTTCTCAAGCAGTATAATAAAATTCTTTCAATTCACCAATTCATCTACATCTACAAAAACATCCCAAAAATACCAATACCAAAAAGATGCGTGGCAGGAGGTTCAAGCACCGGTTGGAAAGAGTAAGAAATGTGTGAGTGGGAAGAAGGTTTACGGGACATTTGGGGAGGTAAACTACATACAATAAAATGCAATAGGATACATGAAAAATGCAATAAAATACACCCAAGACGGTTACAGAGATTAGAGAATGTTTTAAGGTTCACTAAGTTAGTGGTTATTTCAGTCGTACTGAGTCATGCGGTGTTGAAATTCAGCTGGTGAAATGGAATACTGAACCATGATAACAGAGAGATTTTTCTATCTAGTTAATTCAATTAAGTAGGCATGCAAGTATGATGATAAGTTTGAAATTAACGCTAAAAATGAAAGTTTCAAGCAGACAGAAAGTTTGAATTCTGCGCGAATTAAATTTCTCTATATCAAAACTACGACTCAGAATAACCATGTCCATTAATTATTACTTACAAAAATCGGGGTCAATAAAAGCTTCATTCTAAAATTAATTCGTTATCAAGGTCAAATGTGAGACTTTATTGTGTTCGATCTGAAATCAATTATCGAAAGTGTCTAGCTTTCTATTGAGTTGGATTTGAAGGCAGAGAGAAATAGAAATGGCATTATTAAATTAGCTCAGCGCTAAAAACTGGAAATAAGCGTAGGGATATATGGAACAACAGGTGTCACCACTTAACAGGAAAATACATATTTTATAATTAAGACTGCCAACAGAGGACAATGGATATAAGTTATTTTAATAAACGATTATTCGAGGTGCATTAATAATTTTCTACCAACCAGAATATCAAATCGAGTTTACATGACAAGCGGTTAGCTACACCCCTTTGTTCAGGACAAAAATTAAAGTCAAGAATCGTTTCATGGGTGGTTTACTCTAATAAGATTGTGAAAGCATATATTATTTTGGGAAGGTTTTTCGAGCCAACAAATAATATTTGAAACACATTGTTAAACATTAGGTCATAATTTGCACCAAATAAGTTCTGTGAATTAGTAGTTTATATATTATTGACTCTTTAGTAAGTTTGCACGTGCGAGCAATATGAAATGATGTTTTCAATAACAAAATAATAGTGCGCGGAGCCATAATTTCAATCTCGTAGTTTTAACGTGGATTCAAGGATTCTTTGTGGCCTTGGCTCGGATGGTTAGGATTAAGAGTAATAGCGTCTTTGAATAAACCGGCCTTAGAAATAAGAAAATTCAACAAAACTTAAAGATAGTATTCCACCGAGCCAGTCAATCAAATAACTGATATAAAATAAAAATATCCCATTTCGCATTATTCCCTTAATATTTCAAGCCCTTTTTTATATGTGCGGGAACTCATGGCCAAAGCATTTGTTTTTTTAAAACACTTTATTATCTAATCATATTCCAAGGACTTTCATGATACTGATTTGTAAAACACACGCCACAGATTTTTATGGCAATCTCGGGGAACAATGATTCGGGCTGTGGACGTTAAAAAGCAGTATGTACGCACATTTTTACCATAAAGTAGATTACTTTCGGGCTTGCTTGGCGGACTGAAGTTGGAAATTCGGGTCCCGTTGATAGCAGGAGTGTAAATATAAGAAATATTCGTGTCTATAATAAAATTACTATGCAACTCAATCATGGTAGAACTAATAGACCTACCTACAAGAGCACGAATTATAAAGATTTAGATATGGTTTTGTCATAAAATATTCCTAATAGATTGAATCCATAGTAAATTAATTTTTTACTCATTAAATATGCATGAAATTCTTTATCAATGTCTTGCCAAATATATATTCGATTCACATTAAATACGCAGAAAAAATCTCTATCGCTATTTTATCAGTATCAATGTGCGTGGTCTCTTTTGGTAACGGTAAGGACTCTATCAACATTGTTGGGTATATATTAATTTTTTCAGTGGCCTTGATCAAAGTATTCTTTCTTTATAGCACTGGATGAAGGTCCATAATTAATTTATTATTCTATTAGAGTTTTGTATCGGCTTCAGGAGGGCGTAATTAAAAATTGAACAATATGTAAATAACCGCTCAGCTCTTTCCATTGAAGATTTACCATCATTATAGGTAATTCATCCGCTAAAGATACTCTTAGACAAATTCTAAGTGCTACCTATATTGGATGGATGGACTTAAATGGATTCATCACGACCTAAACTCAGTCTAATTTTCTTCTTAATTTATTTATAACTACCAACAGCCTCATGCCGTCCAAAAGCTGAATTTCTTCTTTTTCTCAGATTAACCAATAATTTTCCTCCTAATACGGCATTCCACACCATACTATCTCTGATTTTTCCTCTACGCACTATTTCGCTTGGTTGGAATTTTACCTAACAGTTTCTTCTCTTCTTCCACCATATTTAAAACTTCGTCATTTTTCTTTCTTATCATCAAACTTATTTTCTCCGTTTTTTCCATTCCCATATTTTATAAGCCTGTCATCTACGTTCATCATCTTACTTCAAAGACAGTTTCCAAATAATTATAGCATGTCGCTCCACATTAAAGCCTACCAATGTCTAAGTTTTCAGTTTCCTTATTTCATCTTAAGACACTCAATTTCCAGGAAAGGTGGACCGGAAGCTCCAGTCACCGTTCTTACTACTAATAAAACATTATTACCGTTGCTAAAGCTGTGAGAGAATAACGTCGAACAACGTTAAGAGCACTATCAGAAATATTAAAAATTTCATTGGTTGCCACCCACACGTTGGTAACAGAAAAATTGTACATGAGACGTTTTTGATCGCGGTGGGTTCCGAGAATACTCAAACCCAAAAACAGGACGTTCGCGTGCAGGCTTTATGTCTCGCGAAAATCAATTTTAAATGTGCCCCTGATCCTTCTTCTAGTCTAAACCTAGCTTCATGTGACTTTTTCCTATTCCCCTAAGTGAAGAAACACCGACGTGGTAAGGGAACGGTTGTTGCAGTTGAACACGTTGCAACGCAATGAAACTGATGCTGCATCTACATTACACATTCAGACAACAATATAGCAAATATTAAATAACTTTTTCCTAATAATTTATGTGAATAAAATTTTTTTAACAACTATTTATTGAACAACTCTCGTATATTGCACATTAAGCTAATAATAGAACATAAAATTAAATTATTACACAATAAATCACGGGAATAAAAAGTGTATGGTCAACTGTTTGTTGAGCAGTCGTATGTATTTAAAGCCTCCATGTTCCGTTGTGTTAGTATTTAAACAAGACTTATAAACAAGATAATATATTTTTCATCAAGTCATAGTTTCTCTGGAAATCATAAAATGGTTTATGTAACAGTGGAGTGGATAGGGATAGGTATAACCTAGGATGTAGCATTTATTAGACTTCTGGGAGGTTTGTGCATTGGCCTATGGTTTAATTTGGAATGAGCTGATAATTAAACGCATTTTTAAATATAAGGGGAAAGCATGAATAGAAACACGTCATCGTTAATGCATTTATAACTGAAGTAATCAACAGGGAAATATATATATATATATACTTTTATCGGATGGCCTTTTGCTCTTAAAGACCTGCAAACATAATTCTAAATGAGGAATGAACTTTGGTATATATTACCTTTATCCACACTTGTGACATCCTTAATTTCCTCACTAATATTACATAGTAGTGAACAATGATTTTTTATTTAGATAAACATACTTTAATGCCTTAAAATAGACGAACGCGAATAATCCACGATTTTCCCCCCGCAATTCTAGAAATGCTAATTTAATTTTGAAAAATATGTAGTTTTCGTTTCCCACTGTGTTATTGATTTCATAATATCGCTCTCAAAATTGTGTCTTGTAATAATGATATCCGGGAAAATAAATGAATATCCGTTCTGAAAATTCTTTGGTTGCTTTAAATTATATTTTAAAAATTGTTTACTTTCCCTTATATTCATTTCTGATCTACTCCTGCTTGCTCAATCAATGTCTCAACTGATATTAAGCAACCACCTGATCTTGTTTAACTTGTAAAATTAGTTAAAAGGCAATAAAAGTAAATTGAAATTCTAAGTGTTTTAATTTAGAGTTATTTCTTGAAATACTCAATAGTAGGCGCTTTTTATAAGTGGCTCATGATAGTTATAAACTGCTTTCAAATCTCTTGTATTATAAACAAATTTCGACAAAACCGCTTTAGCATGGCTCATTGTGAAGCTGAAGGGGAATATCTATTTTTCAAGTATGAAATTATTTACTAAAAGAAATTTTTTTAGAGGTAATAATGCCAATTAATGTCATAAAAACATGGCACCTGTATTTAAAGAATAATAATAAAGAAATTTTGTCATTAAATTTGTATGTCAATAAATAACTGCGATGTCTACAAATTCTCTACGACCATGGTCTACAGTAATTATTCACCTGTGTCGGTTGTAAATTGGATAACTATGACCAAAATCTAATGATATCTAACAAACAAAAATTTTAAATTATAATTTTATGCTACATAGATTAATATATCTTGAGTTTCTGCGCTTACCAAGTCTCAATAATATATATGCACACAAGCAATGAGAATAAATATCAAGATAATGTTCTAAAAATAGTCAGAGAACCTCAAAATCAATATTTTAATTGAAATTCAAACATTATTTTTCATTGATGCAGAAATTTTTCTTTAACTCAGTCTCTTAAGATTTGAACCTATTTCTTAACGCCAATAGAGCAAGAGGAATCGCACGATTGGCAGTACCGCAATCTCCCTTCATGGATAATATCAATCTGAAACAGAAGTGTCATACATCTGGTGAGACTCGTTGCTCAACACCCCCGCGAGACATTTGAAATAATAATACGGCGAGCCCCGGAACGGAAACGAAATGTAAATATCCCCCAAGCGACCATCTAGTACCTTTCGTAGTAAACAATAGCGGTGGAATTGCAGGGCACCATTATCTTTCGCGGTTTTGTCGATCGCATTTCCATACACTCGTGACGCACTCTGCTTTGCATTGGAACGCCATACATTAAACTGAGTTCAAAATTTGGAGGGGCATATTTTTGTTTAAAGAAGAGAACTTTATCGACTACTTGCGGCATTGTTATGCGGAAATGGAAAACAAATCACTTGTATGGAATCAATCGATAGTCGTCGGTAAAAAAAAAATCCGTAGAAAACAAGTGCTGGTTTTTTTTTTGGAAGGAAAACATGAATGTTTACTCCGGCCTTTTCCATCCGCTCCTTCCACCCGTATCCTCTCCCCTAGTTCTTAAGCCTGACAATGGGCGCTGCGCACGTGCCCAAAGAGCACTCGCCATGGCTTAGTTCCCATACCCAACACTCGAGACCCAATGGCGTTCGACAAAATCCGCAAGCTACGGCTTTAAGGCTCCCTGGTCACCCTTTCCCTTCAACGTGATGCAACCATAGGCCATAAGGTTTAAGAATCCCCTTCTCCTCCCCCCTAATTTTTTTCTTTCGGAAATAAAAATGCTACGCCCCTTCGGGCTTTCCTTAGGCGACAGCAACAACGTGATTTTATAGGGTTTGCGCGAAAGGACTCAGCATTTGAGGATGGTAGATATTGGAGGGTGACTGAACCTTGTACACAAGTCTTTTAACCGCTGTAATAGAAAGAACCAGCGCCCTTGCTTCGTATGCGAAGCGACTGTGGGGAGGATCAGATATTTGAAGTTGGGCAATCAACGAAGCCGATGTAACAAATTTATTTCTAGTTCAATGTAAGAATTTTTATAGTAAATTCACAGAAATGCCAATTGATATTTCCTTCAGAAAGCTTTCAGCAAATTGAATAGTTCCAACAATAAGAGGATAAACGTGCCCATTGATATAATTTCCCAAGGGGAACACTGACCTGGGTTTCTTATGACGATTTGCATTCTCATCACATGTAGCCTACTATATCATGAGACCTAGTTTTCTTCTTGATGTTTAGTACATAAAAAGCCTTAATATTTTTTAAAATATATTGGATTTCCTTTATTTTTACCGAACCATGAACGACTGGAATGCAGGAAAGGAACAAAGGTAAGTAAATGTCATAAACAAATGTTTCCCTCGTTAAACGAAGTATATATTTTCATAGAAGAAACCATAGAATTGACTCTACTCCAATATGGACTCAGCACATCGTCCGATTGCTAGAAGCATAAAAAAAATCCTCTCTACGTGGTCAGCCTTCGGTTAAAGGAAAATCATATAAATGCTTTCCACCAAAAAACATCGCCTGGCTCTTGAAAGACATTAGGAGTTCAGCACACGGGGCTACAAATTAAATGCAAATAAAGAGTGTATTCGTACCCAATTCAATTTCTCTGACCACCCATCTCCATGGATCAATGTCGTGAATAACGTAGGCATGTCTCTAATAACCAATATCTCATAACATTAAGGAAATAGTAGGGGTTCCATATACCATATCCACGAAACACGACTGAACGACTGATGAAAATGACTGATATCAAACTTATATTTAAAATAAACTCATTAAGCGCAACTGAATAATTATATAAATAACTATTTCACAACAGTTTTCATATATGCTCATACATTCTTCACCCTTCTTTATAGTTCATATTTTACAGAGGAAATATGAAGAGTCTTCGGCATTTTATCGCGCGCCGCCTCAAATCTCCATTCAATCAGTAAAAGAAGCTTTGGGAAAAGAAAACCGACAGTTGAGTTAATTAGCGCTTAGTATTGGGGAGCAAAGTATGAGGAACGAAACCCGGCCCCGGTACCAGCCAATCCATATGGGAGAGGAAGTTTGGACGGGCCACGGAGACCATGGTTTTTTTCTGTCCCAAGGGTGGAGGAGTATATAATACACTTGAGAGTACTCTCCACAGACGAAAATGAAATTCACAAGGGATTGGAATCTATTTACAAAATCAGTTACTTCTGAGACACAAAATAGAACCCTAGGCATGGGAAAAAAACCGCAGAATAATATTCCTTGCAAGTTAACTTGTCCATGAAGATAAGGCATAGTGAGATGATACCGATCGCCCTTTGTGAAGTAGGGGTTTAACGAAGCAGTGCGGCCAAGCTACAGACATTTACTTGAAGTCTAATCGTGAAGTGTCCTGGTCAAGAAGATACTAGTCCGTTCATCTAAAATCGGATTTGAAATGTTGCCTGTACAGTGGCCGATTATAAACGGACGTTTTTGGCACAATATAAGAATCCGTCACTGCAAATACTGCAGTAATTGAATTAACGATTTTGGGCCTTCTCTCAGGAAAAAAATAGTTTTCCAACCATTACGTTCTTCGAATTCGACTCGAACGCGCTATAAGATTGCGGAATTCCGTCCTCATGCCCATGCTGTGCTTAACATAAATAGAAATTCACGGGCACGCGCTCACCTCCCTGATAATTTAACTTCCTCGCACGAAGAAGAATTGTGGAGGGGAGAAAATATGAAAGATGACTACGTTCGCCCATGGAGTTGGCATCGCGTATCCTTCCAGCCGTTACAGTTATCATTCTCCGAATACAGTACGAAGGCGAGGGAAAGAGGAGGAAGAGGATCCCATCTTTTTTCGGCATTGTTACCACCAGCGGGCGATGCTGACTTCAATTCATTTTTTTCCCTATTTATTTTTTTGCGTTTTCCTCCCGAAGTCATCATTCCGCTCGGCCAAGGGATGATTTTTTCCCGCGAATCTTTCAGGCGTCTCTTTCGAAAATCTCAAACCTCCTCATGTTTATACCTTTATATCGTATACATATTCGTTCGCTTACAGCATATACGTACATACACATGCACGGGACACATACTTGGTGCCATACAAATATGAATTGACTACTGAGGAATTTTCCTTGGCTCACGGAGGCCACGTAATAATTCATAAAACCGCTATCCGAAATTTCTCATTGTTAGGCGTAATTCATTATCACTCACTTTCCAACCTCTTTGCGACTTAAGATCTCTTCAGGTATACCACTGAGCCTATTCCATTTCATTCTTGCAAAACATCTTATTATGCTCCTTATCACATACTGTTTAACCCGAAGCATCCTCCCCATCCTGTATCGACAAATCAAGTATTAGCAGTGATAATAAGTTGAGTCCAAAGTGTTCCTTTATAAACTATACCGCAATAGTTTTTTTTTGGTCTTCTCGTAATAGTGCCACCTCTTTTTAGTCTTAAAAATACTTTACAATAGGAGTGAAATTTTCCTGGAAAAAATATTGTAGAACTAAGATTAAATATTTGAGTAGCATATAACTCATTGTTTGCAACTAAAACCATTAATTTCTATCGCTCCAATAGCATCAATTCGTTTTCCTAAAATTTTATTTAAATATTCGGCTAAATTCAGTGTCTAAAACTCAATAGTTACTGTTAGAAAAATGAAAGTGTATTCACTAAGAGTATAATATGTTTATACTATATGCCTGAGGAAGTAATAAAAAATATGATGTCACCTAAAATAAACACTTAATTGTGAATAAAAAACGTGATTACCCCATGCAGGCAAACCGCCAGCTTTACGGGGAATTCAGACAACGGCCATTGAGTAAAAAATTCTCCGGCAACTATCTCTCACTTCACTGGTTGTTGTCGGCAAGGCCAAATCGTGATCGCACTTAAATCGTTAGTCAAAACACTAATGACCACGATGAGACTCGAAAGGGAGACTTTAACCTACCTGCCGAGCACGCTACCCGTCCAATGAATGCTTTGGAAAATTATTACATGGGTAATAATGAAGAAAATTCGTCAATAGTCGTAGCATGTTATGGGAAGAGATATTCGACATATTTTCCCGCTCTGCCTTCCTAAACAGATATTTTAACGTGACACCAACGCTGAAACGGCCAACCCACTATGGTCAGAAGCATTTGTAGCCCTCTGAGGAACAGACAATCCTAGGAGACACCTTCTACTGGGGTCCTTCCCTTCGTTTCTCCGATTTTCCGAAATATTTCTCTAGCCAAAACAGATTTAGGGATTTTAGTAACAAGCAAACATGTACACCACGCATAAGTCTATAAATAAGTTACGTTAGGTTAAATAAAGGATCTTTTTCTTCCTAAAAATTCCCAGAAATTCATGAAACAAATGAAGGATCTTCATCGAAGAAGTTGCCAATTTGAGTTTGCATAAGGCTGTATTAATTTTGGAAAAAAAAATAACGTGAGTTACCGAATCATGGTTATTCGTAATTTAAAACTACTTCTCACGCATTTAGGAATATATCCATCAAACTCCTGTAAGAGAATAATATATACACCATATTAGAAAATAAAACTGACCTTATTGACTGTAATAAAAAAACACATGACAGTAAAATGAGGCATACATCCATTCTGATAGCAATAACATCGAATGCTGAAATCTAACACTTTTTTTTACAGTTTTCACTCCATAAAACGTATTCTTGGGAGCATTCCAATCTCTTTTAAAGGGTTAAAAAGACATTGTCAAGGAGAACGGAAGAAGGGAGGACTTGATGCAGCCAAGAGAACTCGTAAGAGCATGTGGAGTGGAAAATGAGTTGGTTTTGAGGGATGGAAGAAAAAAAGTAATAATAATACAAGCAGAGAAGATCTTCCTCTGGGGGAACAGAGAGGGGGTGGCCGAGAGGGAAGGAGTTAGGCAGAAATGAAGGAATGGTTTTGTAAGTCTGAGGGAGATTGGTAGGAGTGGGCGGAAGAGTAAAGGGACTGGAATGGTGAAGGGGTGGAGTGGAATGGTGAGGGGGTTCTGGAAATGAAGGGGGAAGGTAGGGCAGACCCTGCGTAGACCTTCCCTTTATGGGAGCAGCAGGGGGCTGGAGGGGTTAAGGGTAGGGGGTCTGCTGCGTGAAGGTGAGGGTCTCCCCTGGAGGAGGAGAAGGGGGCACATCCTTGACGTCATATCAAGCTCTTGAGAGGGAAAGAGGTAGGATAGGAGTGGGGGAGGAGGCCTGTGGAAGAAAGGGGTCTCTGTTGGCTTTGGAACATCGTAAATATCTCCGCGGGTGACGGAGATGCCTCTCTTCCACCCCCTTCCCACTCCCATCCACCTCCCCCCCTTTAGATTCCGTTTTGTTATTCATTTTTTATTCTCTTTCCTTCCCCTCATTCACCTTCCATCCTTTGCGCTCCCTTCGTCAACTACTTTTCCACCCACCAGTGCCATGCATTTCTTGCTATCCATTTCTACCGATACTTTTAGACCGGAGTATTTTTATTAAATTAGACTATAATTTTAATCCATAGTGAATAGTGGGATTTGGGATAGCAATGCTAAAAATATTAAATCAAACTTTTAAATGCCATTAATATTTTCAAAGCTTCAAAATAATTGACTGAAGATATACGGCGCACATTAGACATGTTTAACCACGAAATGAAAATCTCAGAAACACAGGCTGTGCCCACACGCGAAAATATCTTCTCCCTGCTCTAGGAACATGAGATACAAGTACTAAAAGGAAGTTGTGGACAAGATATAAGAAAAATATGAAGGAAAAATGCTACTACTGGATTTAAAATTCCCATAAGAAACAAAAAGATAAAATCGGTTAAGATTATGAGATCTCCAAGTTAAAACATAAGCAGCTCTTCCGAAACATTCAACTCCGTGTTGATTGATAAGTCCTAGGTGCTCGCGGTCCTTAGGGTAAATCTATAAGTATATATAGGGTATTAGTTCTGAAACGTTTTTCTAGGTATTAACAAAGGACTTTCGCTGCTAGTTCTTTATAGTGAGAAAGTATGCAAAGTTTCTACGATTGGAGTAGTTTGCCACTCAATATTTTCTCTCGCAATGGAGCGGGCGTCATCAGAAAAAAGTCTTCACCTCGCACCTAACGATACTAGCTGCAATGTATGATACACATGAAGTCTCAAATGCATTTTATCCTGTAAAATCTCTAAAGATTCATCGTTAACATCTCAGCTTGCAATTTTGATTAACGACAAGATCGAATAAGCACGTTCATCTTAACTTTTTGGGACATATTGAATATTAAAACCAATAAAATGCAAAAATAAATTGATTTAATTAGAAAATAATACGAACTTATGACATGTGTCAACTGAATGAATTTTTAAACCTGAGTTACTTGTGCACATGAGAAGTATAAATGGAAAAAAAACGTAGAGGTAAGACTAAAAATAATTATCACAAAATACACGATACGCGCTGTGCTCTTGAATCTCTTCAGTTGACAGGATAAAGCGTATCACGTTACCCGTTTGCAACTTAAATGACTAGTGAGAAATTTTCAGCCAATGTAAATTGAGGCGAAGATGAATGCGAAAGGATAATATTTATAAGAATTTTAAGTTTCCCCGGCCGTGAGTGGCAAATAAGATGCACAAAAGTTTTTTATGTAAAATGAAGATATTTATTAATTATGTTAATAAAAATCATCTAAAAAATAAGTTAAATTAATCATATAAAGCATACACGACCAAACAAGACTGAGAGAGCATTGAGCGATAAGCATATATCGCGTTAAAAGCAGCTTTAGGTAATTATGATGATTGAGCTTTCAATTACATACGATTGTTAGCAGAAATATACCAAGTAGTACGTGAAAGTAAATTTGGTTAAATAAACTTCATAATTACTCGTTTATAGCTGAAGACAAAAAATAATGGAATTGTTAAAACTGATGCGATATCTCAATTATGACTTAAGTAGATAGATCAAAAAAACTGAATTTTAGTAAAAAAAAAAAACGATTTGTTAGCCAGTCATTCGTTATCTTGTAAAACGAAAATGAAATAACCAAAATTATTCGCCCACTCCGTTAAAGTTACTTTCGTCATCGAAGATTCGGGAATAGCTCGAACAACGCTTTTGGCTCGGCAAGGAATTGCAATAAGCAGTAAGAACCGTGATCATTGGATGGCATCGAGTTGTGATGTAATAACTACGGGCCCGCCTTTCAGTGAAAGGGGGAGCATTTGGATGTTTAGCCGTTTATAACTAGGTAACTAGGCTACAGAATTAAGAATAGAAAACTACGGGCATTTAAAACTCTATCAGATAAGGAAAAAAAAGGTTTATAAGGAGCCCATTTGAGACAAAAAGATAATTTATATCTGATTTCACCTATGATAACGCACCTAGACGCATTACGGTACCACACATGAAAATACTGAGAAATGAATAGAATACCTACTTATCATATTTAATTAAATATTTTTTTTGGATTTCATTCTACTAAAGCAAGTACGTACATTTTATAAAAATCTTTCGTCGTTTAGTTGGCATTAATGTATTTTGTCGGTCAAAGTTGTAATAGTTAAGTGCGCTGAGATAATTGTTTTCACTGCGGCTAAAATTGGCATGAACTACCTTTAAATAACTAATGGAAAATGGAATGCATTATGTCATTAAAATATTGTGTAACTCAAATAAATAAAATGTTGAACAGAGATTCCAATTCCCAGTTCCAGTAAAACCGTGCTCCTTAACGCGGAGATCAGTAACTTTACTAACGAATTTTTCTAAAGAAAATAGAACAAGATATATATTGTCTAATTAAGAGAGAACTCGAGCATCTCATGAAAGCAGAAGTCAAAAAAAAAAGATAGGCACCACGTTTTAATGAATTTCCTTGTGAATAAAATACCAGTCACGAAAGCAAGAGAGAGGAATAAGTATAGGACTAGGAGCCTTGATATACCAATGGATGAATTTTTACTGCAGGATTAATTTATTTCGCAGACGAAACGACTTGATAAAGGACATAGGTCAAGCGTCCTCGATATTTTTCCAATGAAAATACCGAACCATCCATCCCTCAACTCTCCCTCCCCCAATTCCCTGCCCTCCCCTCTCCTCTTTCCCCGCTCCTATATACCCTCTCCCCTCCACTTATCTCTTCCCGTCACCGTCAAAAAGATAAGAGGACGCTCTTCACAAGACTTTATTTACGATCATTTAGGGACTCCTCTGTTTTCCTACTCATCATATTGTTCGTTAACGACCAGAGACATTTTATGGAGCATGAAAAAGGAAATTAAAGGAGGTCATGGCGAAAGGGGGTAAGGAATAAGAGTGTCCACCACCCTCGTTCTCCCTCCCTCTCCTCCTCTCAGCCCTAATTATGTTCAGCAATACCTCCGAATTAAATGATATTTTTTGTGTGCGTTTAGCCGCATGCTGAGATCATTATGAATTATCCACGCCCATTTCTACAGCATACAGCTATGGCAGTGGGTTGAAATTTTTACACACTCGAGTTACCGCTGCAAGCAGTTCTTCTGTTCTCTTAGCAAGTTTATTCAATTTTCTCAATGATCTCAAATTACAATACTATACCAAATTATATTCCATATTTAATATTTATGCTGATAATAGTAATAATTAAAGAGAGTAAAACCTACTATACCAGAGCAGAAAATATGTTTAATTAATTCGAATAGATTTTCGTCCACCTTACTTATGAGCAAATATTTAATAATTTTCGATAACCACCTTGGCCTTCGTAACTAAACAACTAGAAAAATGGGAATTAAAAGAGTAAATTATGTACCAGAGAACAACTGTTCCAAATAATGTCCATCTAAGGAACTCACATGCACAGAGATGAGTATTTTATAAAATATTTACAGCCAAACAAATTAGAATGCAATCAGAAAAGATCTAATAATTTTTATATTAATTTCATATTTTAGATAACTTCATTATTTCCTGTGACAAATCACTAGTCTTAGCGAGTTTACTGAGTTTTTATGCCAAATATATGCATCGTATTTGCAGAACTAATTTGAATTTTTTTCTCGGTAAACTTTGTGCACAAATTTCGCTTAATTATTTTCGAAAAAGAATTTAATTTGGCTTTTAGTTTGATTGCATTTTATGCGATTTATCACCCTCTGTAACTTTTTATTTCTCCACTATTTTATTTTAAGCCCGGCCTCTGCCCCTTCAAATATTTATTTCAAATGAATAATTAATGAGTATTACGAAATATATCAGCTAAAAATGTGATTTAAGTTATAAGATGAGGGACGGATGGAAGTATGTAGAGTGAAATGCGAGATAAAGCTCAATATTCTGATTCGACATTTCGTTTATTTGCAAATAATGGAGTTCATAAACTAAAACAAATATTTCTAAATAACTTAGGAAACGTAATTACCTAAGGTAGATCTTATATAGTGGGCTAAAAATCTGTGAAGGGTTCGTAATGCAATTAAATAAGCAGGTCTATAACTTTGACCATTAAGCGCGGTCGTCGAGTGGACAGAGCGGTGAGTTATTAACCGGAAGGCCTGGGTTCCATTCCGAATGACGCCTTTGGGCACTCTCAACTTCACCCAACCTGTCATTTTACGGGTGCCAGATCATCCTGGGAAATTACAGGAGGTACAGGGAATAATTAACTGGCCCCCTGATGTGTGAATTTCACACACCGCGCCGTTGAGCTTAGTACAGGGTGAGGTCTACCCTCACAGACAAAACTGACCCTCGGGTTGATTATTGTGACTTTTTTTATGACCGGCCACAAGGATTTTCTGATAAAACAGTTATTTATAGTCCCAATTCCGAATTGGACATCTATTAAATAGGTACAGTATGTAAATATATCAGCAAAATTCATGTAAAGAATATAACTCGATGTTCGATGTCTCGACTCGATGTCCAAACTTTATCACAAGTGCATGATTTATTTCAGATATGATCGAAAACAACTCCCAAAATAGACCACATTCTACCCATTCCTCTGCAAGCCTAACCCGAGTAATATTAAAGTATAAGAGAGACTTTGAATTCTTAGTTATTTTGTATTCCGTTGTATTTGCGTAAGCTGTACCACGTCATTGAATTTAAATAGCAATAATAAGGTTGCTTTGGGGTGACTGGATAAATAATCCGTTTTACGCAATAAATTAAAATATTATAATTGAGCACTTCCATTTCAGTGACACTGCATAAATTTATTTAACGAAAATCACATTTTCCGCTTTGCGTTTTGCTATACCTTTCTGTGTGAGCAAGAATTGTTACAATTATCCCTAAGGAATTAGAGCTTTTAAAAGTTTTAAGGGTGAAGAATAACTCTCAGATTCCAACTTCATTTGTGTCAATGACGTAAAAAATATAGCCATTCTTCTTGTTCTAGTGACAAATTAGAAGAAACTGTGTGCATCATCTACGACTACGTCTACATCTGGTACATTTCAGACTTAGAGCTTGTGTTCCTGAAGCACTTACGACGAAATTTTGGGCATTTACCAACATGAAAATCATCGGGGTTTCATCTGGAACTTATAAAAAAACCTTACAGTCATGGACGACGGAGATCGTTCACATCCAGTGCTCTTTTTTCCACTCGCTTGTTCGTAGAAGACCTCTC
>LYUA01001141.1:393164-404165 GCA_002093875.1 Calopteryx splendens | reverse complement strand
CCCCTCCACCCAATCCTCCTTAACTCACGTTCCATCTAATTACCTAGGAATGCAAGCACTTTTTAATTCATTGTTGTGGATTGATTCTGTTCAAATAAAGCGCTTAAATTAGCGAAAGCGACGCATTATCGCTACCAGTAACTACAAAATATTGAGAAGTTAGAGAATAAAAATATTTACAAATCATCGGGTAGAAATCAATAATAGGGAATCGGCGAAATGATAATGAACAAATGTGCTTTCTTAGCTATTCCATTCCAGATACCATAAAGCTCTTAATGAATATTTTAAGTTCCTCTTCAAATAATCCTGGTATCCGATGATGAATGGGACAGATGAAAAATAAAAAACCGGGAGGTTTGTGCTTAACCAGAGGATTTTTAAAAGAAAGTTTTAGATTCAATTACGAACTGATATACAAATATAGAGCATAAAAAATTGGCATGTCCCACAGGTTTTTCAACTTATAGACAAATATTCACTGGTTATATGCTATTCCTAAACATAATGTATTAGTTTTCCCTCTTTAGTACAAGAAACATTTTCTGATACCAAGAATAAATTAGCTGTAAAAAAAACCAACAGTGAAAAAAGTAATATATGTTGCAACAGGGCATAAACAATGTATTTGTAACACGTTCTCACGTTCTTTATTGACAAACCAATACGTATATAGCTATTTCTATTAGAAACTTTTGAAATGCTGTTCGTGTTATTAACGAGGAAGTTAATACAATATGGTTAAACGACTCAAGGATACAATATTTAAACCGGGAAGTTTTTTTCAAATTCAGATTTGTCTAACGAAAGACCACTGAAAAGACAAATTTTCTTTTCAACTGTAATCCTTAGACCACGAGTAGACGTACGTGTTTGCGTCCATTCATGCATACTTCCGTATTTTGATTACAAAAAATGATCTGAAAAACAAAGAAAGACTGCATTTGCCTGAAAATTCTTTAATCATTAAACAGAAAGCGTTTTAGTGAAAGGTAGTAAAACACTTAATTCAAGGTTCTTATTTGATACAAGTTGGCCGTAACTGTAAATGACAAAAATACATCAAAAACAATAATATTGGAGAAAAGTTCTCTTCTCAGCAATGAAAACTTAAACACTGGTTAAGTGACTCCACATAATAGATACGACGGGCGTTCAAAAGGTACGAACCGTTTTTGTATAAAAAGGTTTCACACAAAATAATTTTTTTAAAATAATTTTTTCATTAAGAGCTTAATACATTTTTCAACATAGTTTAAGCCGTTGTCGAGGAAATTGTATCTTTTTTGATTGTTATCAATGTTTAAATCAATATAAGATTCCTCCAACTGTGAAACACGGTCTGTTATCCTATTTCTCAATGCAAGAAAGCTGAAACCCGCTGAAATTCATCGTCAAATCGTCGACGTTTTCTGTTGACCATGCAAAAAGTGATGGAATGATTATGAGGTGTGTAAGACAGTCCAACGAAGCCCGAACGATTGTGCATAATGAGCCAATGAGTGACAAACATTGTGTTGTCAATGTAGATTTGTTCCATATAATTGATGAGATATATTGTGAGAATCGGCGATTCACGATTTCCTTGCTATGCGATGAATTTTATGAAATTTCAGGAGACTGCTCGTCATCATTCAAGAGGGAGTGCTTGTCATCATTGGAGACTTTGAAGAGGAAAAAAACAAACTGGTATCCAGAGTCGACGGAGTGCCCGCAAAAGTGGCGAAAATTTTTCGGAAAAACGTTTGAGGGACGCTCGCTCTTTTATTTAAAGCTTTTTATACGCACGCGGTACTTACTTTTTGAACACCTCGCACATAAATAGCTCAATTTCAATTACTTGAACTTGAGGAGTCTATGAACTTGCACATTTTCCATTCTAACCTAACACTCATCATGCCATTCCCCCAATACGAAAGACCCAAAATCCACTCCCTCCCACTCCTTAACTACGTATATTCTTACTCCTGCGAAATTTCCGGTCATTTTTTGAAGCAACCTCATTCCGAGAAATTACGAGAAAACTCAGGCAGGTTTTCACCTGACCCAAGAATCGTTCATCATTTCCTAACAGAGCGCTTACATTTCAACCCTGCCTACTGCTTCCTAAAGTACCTATCCTCGAAGATATTTCAATTTCTCCCCCTAAAGCCTCTGATCTTTTAATCTTTACCGTTCTCTCAGATATGTCTTCCTATTCCGCGACTGTCCATAAGAAGAATTTGTATTCTACTGCTGGAAGTGTAAGCCACAACGCACGACCACGCAACAACACGCACGCAACAGATGCAAGATTTTCTGATTTTTATTTAATGCCATTCAAATAAATGAATAAGACCAAAGAAGAATTCAAATTGGAATTTTTGGTTTTTATATAAAAATAAAATTTGGATAATCACACTGAGGTCTATTTATTTAAATATAAATAAAACTTTAAAAAGTCATCACATTTCAACAAAATACTTATGGTAGAAATATTGCATATCTCTCTTACGCCAAATTTTTTAAAAGGCATCACATATTTTTATTTTTTATTTACCGTTTACGATAATTTTATTCCAAATATTCACATGATAAAACAGATTTGTGACTTTTTAATGATACCGAAGTCGGTTTAGAACGATTGTGTTGATAAATATTATTGTCCATAATTGTGCAATAGAGAATATCGTCTACAGACCGAAAACTCATAGATTTCATTCTTAATCAACTACTTGGTATACATTTCCACTTTAAGTCCAGACTAATAGTACTTATTTTATCGTAGACGAGTAAGCTTGGAACTTCAGGGTGGTGAACTCAAACCGTGAGTTAATAGAGAAATTTACGTGAGAAAAAAAAACATATTGCCCTATGCCGAAAACGCTAATTGACCTGAAACCTCAGGTGCACAAGTCAGCTGAAAATGTCAATTTTGCAGTTGAGTTGACATCGATGAGTTGTGACGCCCTCCGTCACGGCGCAAGAGGCGCTAACCCGCAGTATACGAGCGGAATGCGGGTTGCGTGACTACGCGGCGATATTTATTCTCAGAGACGACGCCGCACGGCATGGCACGGAACGGTGCGCTTTCGATGGAAGTCGAGAATGGAAAATGCCCTCCCCCTCTCCTCCCTCGCTCCCCTCTTTCCCCCTCCCTCCAATTGCGGACGTGTCTTCAGAATTCCCTTCCTCCCATCGCGAATGCGTCAGTATTGCGCCTAACAATAGGCTACTCTTCACCGCTCGATAAACCGGGACCTGTTCCTGCAGAGACGCGTTTACGTGAATTTACATCGCATGGAAATACAATCGTGGCGCAAAGGTAAATCACTGTGTGTCGAAGACGTTTTAAATGACGTAGACTAAAGTATGTACCCATTTCGCGGGCTTTCTGATGGGATGAACGGTTCAGTGATGCGTCAAGTAAACGTGTGCTCTTGAGATACTAGAAAACTCTTTGATTTTGACAACTTACCAAAAAAAAATTTGATATCATAGTAGTGAAAGTTTTAGTAGAGAAGTACTCCACGGCCGAATACGTTCTATCCGTCTTCAACACTCACTGGTAAGGCTAGTCTATGTTTTTAGCACAGCATTAAAAGTGTATTTGGCTAAAAAATTCATAACTAGGATGGATAAAAAAGAGAGGTCATCAAACTGCCCAGATTTGGACCATATATCAGTGATAAGCTTTAATAAAAAATTCGGATTGATTAAAATGATAAAATGATTTTGTAAGTGAAATTACGTAATTAAACTGCTATATGGATAGGGACAATATTAACGTGAAAAAAGTGAAAATATGTGTTTTTTTCATTTCTTTCTCTAAGTGGCTTGATATCTCAGGACGAACATTTTAGTACTCTTTCCCTTCATTGCGTAATTTAAAATTGGGTAGGGGTTTGAACTATAATAATCCAGACCTCTTTGGACCAGGGCAAACCCAGGGGTCATGTTTTCTTATTTTCTTTTTTTATTAACTGGCGTTTAAGCAACGGCCTAGGGACTTACTCCCAAATGAGACTCAATAATTAAATATTCTCATTCTGTTAATTTTTTTACGTCTCTCGCTAGAAAAGTAAAATAAATCTTTATAAACGAGATTTTTTAAGAATGAAATCACAAGTTTTGTTTGGGCGCCAGTATTATCTGAATTGATTAATTATAAATGATATATTTGTGTTTAAAATAAATGAAAAAAAAATAACTTAATGTGCCCCAGGCCATTGCTATCTTTTTACTTATTTGTATTACTTCTGTTCATGATAACGGATAGGAATTTTCACTATTCGCAAGTTAAAGATTAGAAGACACTAGTCCATTACCTTTTGTCAATCTGTATAAGTGAATGTGGGCTTAAGTGAATGTTAAAATAAAAAAAATGCCTTTCAATGAATACAATGGAATTGTAGTTAAAGAAGGAAAGAGGAAATATAAGATAATTGGAAATAGAAGGCGAGGAGGGAAGAAGATTATAGGGAAATTAAAAAAATAGGCTGATGTGAAAAACCAATTGGTAACATGATATTTCGTTGAAAACAAAAAGTGAGATACATTAGCATGGAGAAATTTTGAGAATTAAGAGCTATTCGCACCCTACTGACATAATTATATAATAGTTGTGAAGTGATACAAACGGAAAAAAATGTCACCTTTTAAAGATTTTACTAACGGACCAGGAGATATTTAGTTAACGTAAAGAGAATACGTTGAAAAACGATGAAGTAAATCCACTACGCATATGTTGATGCATCAAGCAGGAGGTGAAAGGCATACATGCTTACATATTTTTGGACGTCTATATCACTGCATATTTGAGGCTGAAAATTTAAAACTTTTGCTTAATGCATGAAAATATTATCCCCTCACTATCTCTTCTCCTATCCTATAAACCTCGTTCATACTGAAATTATGCTATGCACATATTGCAAAATTTATGATAAATTTGAATGACGGTGTCACTAATATTTTGCAATATTATGAAATTGAGAGCATTCAACTAAACTAAAAGAGCTATATTAAAATCAATACATTTTATCTTGAGGTACTCATTTCTCCAACTATATCGAATGTGATGAACCCATAAACTTGGAGAAAATATTTTAAAAATCATTGAAGGGAAAATCAACAAGGATACAAATGTCCCATTGTCTTGGAAAACGATATGCTTGCATTTGATGAGTATTCCATCACTACTAATTAATTATTAGTGAGATATTCATAAATTAAATATATAAGAGAAACATATGAACTAAAATAAAGTAAGTTTCACGGTTTCGGGCTTCACTTTATGGAATGTTTTTGAAAAAGTGAAGGGTGAAAGGGAAGGTGAGCCTCCCCCACCCTCCAAAGTGTATATATACTTGATGTAAAAATGTTTCCTGTCACCTGAAGATTATACAAAGTGTCGAAGCCATGGTCGTATAACAAATTTTAAGTGAAATTTACAGATTTTATCTCTTTTTCTTCCACTTGATAAAATAATTAACCAGGTTAATTACGAATAGAAGGCGAGGAGCCTTCGCTGAGGAAAAATCCTCTCACAATGTACATTCTTTGGTGTTTCGGTTATTGTCAGTACAATATACCTCTTATTTAACGGCCGTATTCACAGATTTAGCTGAATGCAAAAGCGTGATAAAGACTTATTTTATAGAATGTGAAGTAGGTAAAACAATTATTTTTACTTAATTGTAAGAAAGGAAAAATGATAGGTGTTTTACAATTCTTCTCACACAAATATAGGGAAGTAAAGCTTGGACATGTTAGGATAAACACAAATACCGACTAAATGCAGTTTTTATGGAGTCTTTGTGACAAAAAAGGAGAGGTAAGGTCGTTAATGAATATGTGTCGTGGAAAAATGGGGATCTAGTGCATCTGGAAATAGATAATTATAGAAGAATCATTCCGCGCTGTTTAGGTCATTTTGAGATAATGGTTGTCAGCCGTGGCAGCTTTGGTAAGAAGAGATAAAACAGAAAATCGTGATTTAATGCGGTCGAAGAGAAAAAATATTAGATATTTCAGGGAAAGATAATCATGAATGAACATGGCAATTGTAAGCATGAACATGGTGCAATAGGACAAATTAGTTAACGGGGTAATTTGAAAAATCCAAATTCATAGTTTATTTGAGTTGGTCTACTGGAAAAAGAATCGACGCGATGGGTTTGCATGCATGCTTATATATATTGAATAATCAAGAAATCAATAGTACGGAACTCTAAGAACGTTGTCATTTTTTCCATAATTCGCAATTTTGTCTATATAAGCAAAATATTTTGTAATTTCAGACGCAAAATATTTTGAAAGAGCCTTTCTCTTCATAGCCACATAATTTGGAAAAAAAAGCTGCGCTGACATTGTTAAGCACCAAACCTTTTATCAAAAGCAGAGATATGTTTATCGAAAAAGATGGA
The DNA here is from genome assembly GCA_002093875.1 of Calopteryx splendens. Taxonomy (NCBI): domain Eukaryota; kingdom Metazoa; phylum Arthropoda; class Insecta; order Odonata; family Calopterygidae; genus Calopteryx; species Calopteryx splendens. Next base: position 397,761 of record LYUA01001141.1, on the reverse strand, counting down.
GTCTTGCATAAATGACATGCCTACCTTAGTGAAATTTCAAATTCCCTACGCCCCTACACATTCCTACAAAAAATGAAAAACTATGCTTTAAAAAATAGCTCTCAAAGAATTTTTTTAAGTGTCTTTAAAATGAACATTTATGTATTGAAATAAAAATGGGCATTTATTTAGGAATTATAGTGAATAAAAATTTTTGACGGCATGAACTGAGATATAAATTACTAGGATGATTAAATAAAGCAATAGAATATGCTAGAAAATAGCATTTATTCATCAAGATCACTTTGGGAATACTAATAAATCGAAAATATTTTCAGTGACCACCGCTCAAACCCTTCACCTTCAACGCAGACTAATATTATATCCGTGTGCTGAGCTGTACGCTCCTCCAATGATATTATCAATGTAGCATTCATATTTTTATCCCGTAGAGATTGATGAAATAATTTTCACCTAGGTATGAAACATCAGAGTAAATTATAAATGCAGCATTGGTTTTTTTCGTGATTTGAATTTAAAAAATGAAGAAATACGTAATGAATACCAAAGTTGTTAATAAAAAAGAATTTCAAATATATTTGTTCTTAATTCCAGGTACCAGTCGAGCGAAAAATGGAAAAAAGAATTAATCACATAAAAATATGTAGGACTACAGACCAGCAACCTTTCAATCGTAAGATTAATAATAGAAAAAAATAGTCATTACCGTATATAATCTTGTATAGTATCACTTTTTCGAAAAATATTTTGAGCAAAAAATTGAAGATGAAAGTATACATGAGTATCTACGGTATTTATTAACGTGTATATTTCGATTATTTCAAATTATCTTTTGGGAAACAATTGGGGAAAGAACTGTGACCAAGTATGTACGGTAATTAAGGACTAAATGAACATAATGTATAGAAATTGGACACACAGAGAAAATAAAAAACACTACCTATCTACATATAAATATTACTGATGAATAGTACTAATTTCTTAGTAATATATGTTTTGAGTACTAGTAATTGTGTGTCCATTGAGATCCTTTGTAAGAAAATGTAGAAGAGTGTATGCTCTCCAACTCGTCGGGGGTTTTAGGGACCAATGTAAATGGATTGGCGGTCGGATATATTTTGTTGTTTGATTTTTAATATCACATTAAATCTTTAGCTGATATTAATGAAATTAATAATCAATCATCCATGTCCAAATTTCTATGATTATATATGTAACCTCAAATCTGCCAAATCTGTTAATCTTTGTTAACATATTTTGCATCCATTAAATCAACACCAAATACCTTCATTTTAAAACGATAGTTTTTCGTCAAAGCCGATTCCGTGATTTTATGTTTTTCTCTAACGGGAGTATGGAGTGAGAGTCTTTCCATTTTTTTCCCAGAAATACGATCGTCGCTGTCTCATTTTCTCATAAAAAATCCCATTATTACTTGCGATAATTAGGTACTTGACCAAGGACTCCCGTTCCTCCCCCCTTTCACATGTCCATTACTACCACTCCCATCCTTACGCTCCTAGATGTCTGCGTTTCCTCTTCCTCCCCTCATAACCCCTTATCTGTCCTGTGTTCCTCGCCCTTCGTTTCATTCACTTTCACTCAATTTCTGTGATTCTCACCGTCTCTTGCTAAAACAAAGGGATCCATCCGTTATATAAATTCCGCCTAATAGTAGCCAACTTTCTTCCGAACATATTTTTTTAAATATTTTGCTCATTCAAACTCCCACATCTAAGTTTTATACGAAGTGCTTAAGACTAATATGATCCGTATAAAATAAATTTTATAAATCAATAATATTGGAATATATACTGCCATATCGTCTGTTATTTACCTTGGCATATGAATCACTATAACAAACATCGATTCGAAAGGCTATCGTATAATCAAATATTTCAGGAACCATATTGTCATTGAATTAAGAAGAGGCAACAAAAGAAGAAGAATTAAAATTATTAACCGAACAAAATCGATATGCATTAATTTAAAGGTGCTATGAAAGAGATGAAATAAAAGGAAATCAATGAATCGCTCTGAAACTATTCCATATTTGTCAGCAAAGCGAACAACCGAAGCAACACTAAAACAAATCATTGCATTTATGTAACAAGTCGACTACTTTTAAGCATCAGTAGATGAGTTTTGCATTGATTGAAACTTTACTCCAAAAACATTAGTATTATTTTTTTTCATTGCAAGTTCTATAAGTCAGCTAGCCATCCCAAGTGAGTCGAAGCAGGATTGAAACTCTCGTTCAGTTCTGTCTCGATCATTTCCTTCACTTTCTCCGCTCAGCGCCCAATTTAACAATTTCACCGCATTGCGAATTTCTACCCACCTAACGGAGGAATTGCCCACAGACCCCTCCCACTCCACTTCGTTTCCATCCTTTTCAACCCGAGCACACTTCCTCCTTCCTTCCTTGCTTTACCCTGGCAAACGACACGCTCTTCCTTGCAGTAGCAAAAGGAGGGCCACGCCCATGCATCACATCCCTGTGTTCTACCCTTTTCAGGTAATTTTGGAATATCTTGAATTTTTTATCATAGAAAAATTACGTAATGTTTTATAACATATTTTTCAGAGTTTTATAATATTGTGAGAGCTTGGCGTCCCTGTTGGTAAATGTAGTGCTATAAAAACTTTTAAAAATCCAAACTAATATTTTTAATTTTCAAATATAGGAAAATTAATTTTATTGCAGTGAAAAATAAAACCCTTTTCATTTTCTTCCCTTCTAACGTCCAACTAGGGAATAATTGGAAAAAAGCGTGTGCAATTCTGCCAAATAATTTAGTCATCTTTTGGTCCGACTATAAGCTTCAAATGACCAATCGTGCCCAAAAGTTACATGCTTTCTAATTTTTTGCCATTAAAAAAGAATGAAAACGATAGATAGTGCCACGTATTTTTATAAATTGGCACCATATTTTTAGATCTTGTCTTTTTCAGAAAGTATATCACCATTGTATCCATATACAGATGGGTACTAATTCCTGAATCAAACAGCTTTCATAAAATATTTTGTTTTGAGTAATCCAACATTAGCTTATTTCAAATTCAGTGGTAGCACTAAAATTTTAGTGAAACAATTTCTTAAAACTTTCAGTCACCACTGCGCTTAAGAAACAAGATTTTAACGAAAATTTTACAGACATGTCAATGATAATCTCTTACATTATTTGTAAATATCTATGATATAGATTGAAATTCCGACATAAGTATCACAAAATAAGTTAATTCCGAAAATTGAGTTTCATTAAAATATAATAAATTTGTTCCAATTTCTTTCTAGAAATCACGAAGCATTTTTTCTAGTATCACCAACTCTGGAAAATCTATAAACGATAACGTCCTTCATTCTACATTTAGCTTCAACACATTTTAGAAACACACGTTTTTTGTCACTTTCCAAATCTACACACTGTTTAACTCAATATTTTAATGTAGAACACTAACGGCCTAGAGAAAACATTGACGGACGAGCTTGTCTCCATTGCATTTAATAAATATTAAATAAAAACAAGTAAACGAATGATATAGCCACTTATTTTTCAAAATAGTTATTCAATATTTTCATCACCATCACCAAACGCGCACTAAGGACTATACCATAACAAAAATATATAATTTTTTTTTCAAACGCGTAGGCCACATATTCACAGCCGTTAGTTTTTCTACTGAAATAAAAATCTGGAACCTTTCAATACAATGAAAATAGCTAAAAATTCAGGGTACATACGACATTAAAGATTTTTCCTGTAGTGAACACCTGAGGATTAAAAGATAAAATCATCACGATACAAAAAACTACAAGTAAATTTTCTTTCAGGCACTTGTTTTCATAAGTGTTATTAATAGACAGATGTAGCATCTTCCGTCCTCTGACTAAAACCAGCATCATTTATTCTCTTCATGACTCTCTCTCCCTCCTACGTCACTTCTCTGTTATATTATGTCCCCAGCCTCCTTTCCCTATCCCTGCCTCCTTCTAACAGCTTCTTCCACGTTATCACCCATCCCCCTTTGGCCCTAACCCCCAAACCGACATTTAACCCTTTTCGCCGGTCTAAATCCTCAAATTTCACCATTGATCTCACCCGCATAACTCTTCCAACTCCTTCATCTCACAAGGACATCAATTTCCCCGATATTTCGCCTCGAAACTGGACTTACTCTTGCTAATCCTCCTCTTCGTCCTCGGGTAATTCTTTACCCCCTACCCACTTCTCGAACTCTATCGCTCTTTAAACCATCAACCTTATCCCGTTCACTTTCACAAACTCACATTTCTTTCCGATGAATTAGGAGCCTCCATATCGTGGGCATATGTATAGAATATATACGCACATCTTATACGTATATACGTATCGTAGTTGGAAAGCATGTTTGCTTGATTGGTTCTTTCCTTGTCTGTGCCTGTTTCGCTGCTTACAATAACCAAGATTGATATTGTATTGTATATTTAGCATATACAATATATGCTGACCGGAGGGCCCAGGTTCGATTCCCGGTGACGACCGATTATAGGGACCCTCACCTTCACCCAAACTGTGTATTATTATAACATTATTCGGGTACCAGGTATATATAT
>LYUA01001141.1:314422-326533 GCA_002093875.1 Calopteryx splendens | reverse complement strand
ATGACGTTGTATCGTTGAAACCTGGTCGTAGTAAATAAATTGTATGTGGAAAAACTCACTATTTCACTATTCATTATGGCTCTAATCTTCTTTTCTCCGCTCTTAAAATCGTCCATGTGTCACAACCATTGTAAACTCCATATATTTATGGGCATTTACCAATTTCTTACGTAATTCTACGTAAGTCCTGATCACCAGTAGAGGTTTTTTCTCATAAAAGGCATAATTCTTCGTCACCCCTAATTTTCATCTGCTGAAGAATACTATAATTTTTTTGATTTTTTATCACTAGTGACCTTGCCGTCTAAAAGCAATACTCTTCTACTTGCGGTGTCCTTCCCTTGCCTCATTTATAGATTATCTTGTTTTCGAATGCAGAACATTGCCTTCACATTACTCTTGTTAATTTGAACTAGTATTTTTTTCATTCCCTCCTCCCAAGAGGATATTAACCCTCACAGGTATTGTTTTATGCTCTGCAAGTACATCTATGTTGTCCTCCACAAATTTCAGCAAGCTCATTCCTTCTCAATATATTTGAACGCTGTCTTTCATCTTTTTCTCAATCGGATTTAGTGCACACAACAAAAAAAAGATAAGGTAATAATTAGAAACCATACATATCCACTTTCCATATTTTGCTTCTGCTTTTCATTAATAAAGCATTTTTCAGCCAGATAGGTTACACAAATTAATGTACTAATTAGATATTTCATATGACTAAGGAAAATTACATAGAAATGAAATTAAATAGATTTTGGAAATGCATGAATGCTAGGTAAAATAGGAATAGGTAAAAGGTATTGGCTAGAGTAGAAAAAAATAGTTTAAGTATCCTGCATTATTTTTTCGTGGACATGGATTAAAAAGGATTGAGAGAGGTATTTATGAAACAAAAGAACATGAAAAGGGGGAATTTATGACAGATTTTCTTATAAATACGGAAAATATTTTATAAAAAGACTTAATTATGAATCACATTTTTCTATAGCTCCGACAACTTGTTTTGAAGAAAAATGAAATAAGTAAGATGGAAATGGAAGGTTAACGGACAAAATAACCATATTTTTATAAGGAGAAGGGAGGAAGCTGTTGGTAGAAATTCAAAACAAAAAGAAGAATGAATAGCGGTAATGCTAAGTGGATAACTTAATGCTAAATTCCGGGTGAAGTAAGAAAATCCAGCAAGTGATGAAAATGAAGGCACTCTAGACAGTACGAAGATGATGGCAAATACGAGGGAACTGAAGAAGAAAATAGTGTCTGGAAAATGATATTTATGTCATGCCGAAGTATCTAAAGGTCCTAAACAGTAATAAATCTTTTTTGAGTTCTGTGTGGGTTTAGTTTTCGGGTTTAGTTAAAGTTGAGAAAATGAGGCGATTTATATAATGATTTTATTTCATTTTTTTATTTACTTAGTGCCAAAGATTTCAAAAATTGCATTCCAAAATATATAGATACCATTCCCGTTTTGTAAGCTGATCAAAAATATTGTAGATTGATATACCATTACACCCCATGGATATATCGAGTAATTTAAATTGTTAATCCCCAACATTTCGGAATTTATCTACAAAAAAATAAAACATGATAGAAATGCAGGAACCAAGAGATTTATGAGATTTTGAACAAATAATTTGTCATGCATATTTTAATTGCCCATTCTGGCATGTAGTCTAACTGAAGACGTTTTAACTTATGACGGAAAATAAGTGCTTCGATGGCGACACGCGCATTGAAACCCAGAAGAATGCAGCCCTCTCAAAAACAGAGCTCTCTATTCTCAAAATGATAACTGATGGTAACAAGTTGAATAAACAGTAGCTGTAGGTGCTAGAAGTGTTGGTATTGGCCGTGATAATGCAGTCGTTTGGGTTTCGCAATATGTTATAATCAGGTAAAACGATATTTATTAGAGGATAGATTTACTATTAAGGTTCAGTAAACCCTATTAAAAGTCTATATAAGTATTACCAAAGTGGTGGTAAGAGTGCCAGAAACGTGATGCAACCAAAACTAGGTCAACTAGCGACTCACCTGTACTCGGAGACCTAAGAATCAATTTGTCGTTTTATACCTTATGCTTAAAGGATCATTGTAGGCATTAATTGGAATTGCAACACTTTCATATAAAAAAGTAATAATTTTTTCTACTGAGAAAGAAGTGAATGAAACTATATCTCGTTGTAAATTGCTGTATCAATGTGAATAAACCACCAGCAACATTGCCGGTAAAAGGTTATTCTATTATTCTTATCTCACTCAAAGAAGAAAAATAAAATAATTTTCGGATTTTCGATCATTCAAGTTTGGAATTACTAGGTATGAATTCAGCAAAAAAATGTAACTGCGTACGTGAATAAAACCACATAACGTCTAAAAACAGCAGAAAAATATGCATGAAATCGTAAACTAATCCAGCATTAAGGCAGATGACTTGGAGTTTCATGTTGCACGCCATTGTAACCTAAACAAATGCAATATATTAATAAATATGCATAGAATTTTTACTCTACTTTAACTTAATATATTATATAGGTCGAGGAAAATATGTTCGCTGTCTATTTATCTGGTATGATATAATCTCTTCATTAATCTCCGACTTATGAAATACCAAGTTGAGTGCAAATAATTGACTAAATAATCGGGCGGGGGGCGCGGAATCTCTATGGAAACACATACAGGTTCAATAGGGATTATATCACTAAAGAGGCAGAGGGAATAGTGCTGATAGACTGATCGTTGAGGACTACTCCGTGTGAACTACGGGCTCATACGAATCAAATATGATCCAAATCGAGGATTATTTGATAAGCGAATTTGCTGGCTGATCCGTATTTAAACACTATACCAGAATGCATATTCGGTGAGAAACCGTAGGTATAGGATTCCCTTATCATCATAAGTGGTCAACCCCAAGATTGGTTACGCGGTTGAGAGTAGCAATATGTACGCATATGTGTGCTCATCGAACTAGTACGGGGATATTCGGGCAGCATGTTAAACCTACTCCAATCTGGACAGAATCACACATTCACAAAATGAGAATTCTTCATTGAGTGTAGCTGATTTTCCTATGCAATGATATCCTGTTTTAAATTAAATTAGGAATAAATTTAAAATAAAAATTAAATAAGGATATCCAGGAAATTAATTATATAAAAGAACTTCACAGCATCGAAATACCATGAATACTTATTATACTTCACCGTAAAAACAAAATCTAGTGAGAAACCTAAATAATTATTATCTTAGACAGAGAACATATATTTATCCCACGGTGTAAGAGGATACAAAATCACCAAACATTCAAAAGTATAGCCTCAGAGAGCTGGAAAAATAATATCAAAGAATGAGTACGCAGAACGTATGCATGTTTTCGATTAGGTATGTTTTAAATCCTTTATACAAATATTGCAAACACTGCAGGTCAAAAGGTCTTTCATTAGAGTAACAATGTGCCAAAAAAATCATTTGCGTAAATACCAGATGCATTACATCGTCTCTGTATGGGCATAAATAAACATGGAAATAAAATTAAGATTCCAGCAAAACGAGCTTATTTTAGTGGAAAGGGGATAGTTAGGTAATTTAATCTTTCGTGAACATACAGTTATTTCTATATAGGAGTTTTAGCTTTCACTATATATGAGTCGTAGGTTTATGGGGGTTTGAGCACCGTCTCTTGTCTGGTTGCTTTGGCGACACTTTAGCCTTACTGATTATTAAACCAGTAAGTATCAATGGATCGGAATATAGATGCTACAGTTAATGATGCAGCTACAATACTTAGTTTTGCCCTATCGAAATTAATAAGTCATAATAAGGAAAAATAAAATAGGCAATTATATTGATTACTGAATGATATCAGCTATGTTTGATAATTTTTTGTCCGAATAAAACACCAAATGATTAATTTGAATGGACGTTTAGTCAGGGAAGAAAAGTAGAAAGAAATTAGTGTTATTTTTTTAACCCCAGTTTTACAATGGTTTCGAAGACTAAATAATCGTATTCCAATGAAGAAGATGAACTTACATTACTAAAGTAAAATCAAAATTTATTATTACCTCCTACATTAGATACTCACAAAGCCTGAATAATGCGTTAACTACCACATTTAAAATAGTGAACTGCAAATACACAACAAATTTTGCGTCTGACGTAACGCCGAATTCAAATTTTATCAAATATATTTAAGAAAATCAAACTTCAATTTAAAAAAAATTTAATATTGCGTGGTCAACGAGATATTTCTTTATTGCCCAGGCATTTTCCCCCCAAAATGAAGCTTTCACTGCTCTAGTTAAAGTAGGCGCAGAGCACTGTGAACTGAGTGAATGAACGCAGATAACGTGATGGTATGATCTCCCGAGTGCCGAAATGCCACTCTCCCTTGCCCTGTGCGAGCCGAATGTAAGACGTTTCCCGTGAAAAAAAATGATTAAGAAGTCGCATTGACGCGTATTCATTGTACAAGTCTTTGGAGCTCAGTGAATAAAGTTTCACAACACGCTATCTACGGTTTTTCCCCAAAATTGAAGAGGCTAAGGACTCATTTTCAAATTCAAGATTAAGTAAGGAACAAATTCAGAAATAAACTCTAATACATTTCATATAAATATGTTAATATTCATATGAATATTTCATTTAAAAATAGCTGCATGGATTTCATTGCTTTTATACGCATTTAGGCTGAATAAATGATTTAAAATGAGAGAAGGCGGCAGCCAAGGTACTGTGCGCCAGTTTAATATGTATTTATTTGGAAAATAGTATGGTTTTAGATAAACGTGAATCGTGGAGAAAAATATTAGCAAACTAGGGGATTACTTAGTGGAGCGGTACTACCGGTATCATTACTCAAGAGCTCAACCTCCCAAATAGTGATGGTATATAAATACACGTAAAAAGAACATAGAAGTAAGGACTTCTACGAACAGTGTAGCGAAACTTGTTTAAATAAATATATATTTTCTGTGGAAACGCAAATTTTTTGTAATTCTTATTTGCATCATAATGGAATTCCACAAAGTCTCGGCTTCAACTGTATATCACATTAGTACTTTTAAGGTTTTGGTCGACATGATGGGAAAATGAAGGGAAGAGCAGTATATAACTGAATTTTTTTAAATAAATTATAACAATAAAAACCAAAGAAAAAAGGAACCACTAATTTTTTAATTGAAATTGAACCTTCATGAAATATTTTAGTTTTTCGTGAATAAAATTCAATAGAAAATGTTTCATTCTTTCACTTACATTTTACTGGTTCTGCTGATATAACGAAAGAGCAAAAGTGAAAAAAGTGATTGTTTTACACAGCTCGAACATTTTTAATTGTCTGCTTTCACGCTAAATACACTAACCCCATAGTGTTTCTTTGCCTGTAACGTCTGTTTAAGGAACATCCAGGGTAGAGTTTGAGTGTTGCGATATAGCAACTCTAGATAAAACCATCATAAAAATTTTCCACCCTAAAATTATTAAAATTTAACACATAATAACAATAAATTAAGGTGAGAAATAAATAAGGCAAAAAATATTTGGTGGAAAGAGCAGTGTGAGGACATCAGGAGCTTAAGAGGCAGTGTGCGCTTTATCGGAGGGTGAAAGCACTGTCAAGAAGTCAGAAGGGAATAGCTGTGCACACTATATGAGATATATCAGGAAAAGTACTAATATAAGCAGAAGAAATACAAGCTAGATGGAAAGAATACATTGAAAAACTGTACGGTGAAGGCATTAGGCCAGTGTACTTGGACATTTAAACGTAATATGATGTTGAAGAGGATAGCTCAGTCTCAGGCTTAGAAGATTGAGAAATAGAGAAGGCATTGAAGGAAATGAAATAAATACTGTGGGGTAGATAATATACCTGCAAAATTACTTTATGAGTTTAGAAAAATATGGAAGAAAGAGTTTTCATGACGCCTTTAGCAAAAGTTACTAGGGTGGAATTTGGTCAGAAGACTTAGTGTTAATCAGTGCTAATTCATATCCCCAAAAAAGGAAAAGCATTATTATGTGAGGACTATAGAACAATTAGTTTCATTTCGTGTGCAGAAAAGGCAGTACTCAGGGTCAGCAATAAGAGGATTGAAGATTAATCGAAGAGGGCAGAAGATTAATTAGGACAGGATCAGTTCGGGTTTAGGAAAGGTAAAGGTGCAAGTGACGCCATAGCAGTAATGAGTTCATTGATAGAAAGGAATATATGGTATAATCATAATAAGTTTGTGTATTTCTTATATTTTGAGAATTCTTTTAACAGGGTGTAATGGAAACACATAATTGTAGAGGAAAGAAGTAGGTCTGGAGGGATATCAGAAATATCCTAAACCTTTAAAAGTCTCAGACTTCACAGGTCTAGCGGATGGAGAAACAGGTTGGGCAGTAGTATGCCGGGGGGTAAGATAGCGTTGTCCGTTATCACCGATGCTTTTTAATGTATACGTGGAGAAAATGGCAAATGAATCTTGGTAAGAACTAGAGGTAAGAGTGAAAGTAGGCGTCGAATATATCCTATAAGTCAGATTTGCGGACGATCAAGCTTTAGTTAGCCAATCAGCTAAGGTGTTGCAGTCATTGCTGAGTTCGCTAAAGTACCAGTGTGATAGACATGGAATTAAAATAAATGAGAAGAAAACGAAGGTAATAAAGTTCTTGATATATAGGAAACCAAAGGTAAACATTAAGGTGGGAGGCATAAAATTGAGCAGTAAAACATATTACCAATTAAGGAAGGGTTTTTGACGAAGCTGGCCAATGCGGTAAGGAATTTAGAAGAAGAATCTCATTAAGTAAGATAGGTTTTACGAGGATGAGTGAATCGATGACATGGACCTAAGGTAAGGATACAAGGAAAAAACTGACGAAGACGGTGATATGGAGTGTAATTTTGTAATGCTCAGAAATGTGGTCGTTGAGGAATGATGAAAAGCGCAGGTTGGAGGCTTTTGAGATGAGGGTGTGGAGAAGGATGGAAAAAGTGAAATGGTCGGAAAGGATATCGAACCAAGACGTTTTGGGAATGGTAGGGGAGGAAAGAAGGCTACTGGGAGAAATCCAAAGAGTGCAGGAAAAGTAGATGCTGGACTTATTGACATGAGGTGGATTATTGAATAATGTGGAAGAGGGTAGAATGTTGGGTAGGCGAACTTGAGAAAGAAAAAGATTAGGTATGTTGGATGGAATGAAGGGTGGTAGAAAATATTTGGATATTAGAAGTGTTATTTTAGGGTTGTATTCATCAGAAATCTACGTTAACTGGGAGATTACCATTGATTAAATAAGCCCCTTATGAAAAACACGGAATTGGTGCAGAGGTTTCAATTATTGATTTTTAAACTTATTGCGATTAAACTTCGATCTTGGATGTTAACTATGATATAGCTAAAGAATAATATATTCTTATTCTGTATATTTCTTTGGGTATCTTGCTCAAAAAGTTGATAAAATGATTTACACACACGATATTTTTATAGATTTTTCAGCTTTTTGCTTAAGCCATATCTGGTGCAGTATTCTATTCGGAGTATTTTCTACTGATATGGAACTTATAGTCGAATTATAAAGTTGAAACTTAGCACGTGGTTGAAAAAAAAATAAGCGAAAAACTATTTTGTAATAAATTATTGTTATAAAACTAAGTTTGTATTTTTTTATTCAAGAGGCTTTTAAAGCCCTTTAAGTCAAATATTAACTCCATCAGGAAAATATTAAATTCAGTGTAGAGGTTTAGTTCATTCCTGTTTTAGGAACTTAAAATCAAGTTAGATAATTGAACCTTAGTCTTTCCATAAATATTTAGACAAAACCAAAAGGAAATACAATATTTTATTGAACAGTATATTAAAAGGGGTTGCTTTTACCCCCACCACGTAAAATAATAAAATTGATCAAAATGTAGAATCGAGTAAAACCAGAAATCTAAAATTGGCAAAATGATAGACATTGGGACATAACCGACCGGGAAAATAGAAAAATTTTCAATTTTTATTTTAAAGGGGTGTTTCGACTCGCGATTTAGCCAATTATTAACCCAACTAGAAATGTGGGTTAAATATCTTCATATTCATATATAAGTAATATAAATGGAGGATACACAAATTGGGCACTAAAAATTTTGTTGCAAGATAAATGCATTGACAGGTATATGATATATAGGTATATTTCATAACAGGAAAATAATCACATTCCATTAAAAAGGATTTTAAAATTATTTAATATATTTAATTGATGGACCCTATAGATATTCGGTGAAAGATGACAGAATATGAAGAAAATATATGGCTAATCCACATATACAGTTAATTGTAAGTGAATAACGCAAATGCATTTTTCTACGGCTTAAACAATGGATACTTTTCGACAAAAATTTATGCATAAACTTTTGTTCCACTACACGAGCGTAATATGTTCAAAGAAGAAAACATAGTTGCGTAAATAATTATGAACAACTATATTACTTATTATATCTCCCCTTTGAATTTCATCGGGTACTTCAACTAGCAATATTCCATTTAAAATAAAAATTGAAAAGCTTGAATTTTGGCCAACTGTTGTCGAGACCAGCCCAATGTGCGATGCAGAAGCGTCAAAAAAACATATCTGTCACAGCCGTTAACATTTGATGGAATAGATAATGTAATATTGATCAGATTTTCCAACAAATTTTCTTATTTTTACTTCGGTGACCCGAACAGTACTCGCGCAAAAGTTGGAAAGAATAAAGAAAGGTGCTTTCAAAGTATGACGCATCACTAGGGGCTGCAGGAAGAACGATGAAAGGGGCTGGGGGAATCGCAAGATGAGGAAAAGGGCTTTGCGGTAGAAAATAGAGAGAGAGAGAGCCCTTCTCCCTCGCTTCCCCTCTCGCGGGGATCGGAATGAAAAAAGCATTTTCCGAGGGGAAAAATAAGAAAGAAGTTAACTAGCTCCGTAACGAAAGGCTTGAGCAAACATAGGGGGACCTCTATGCCGTCAGGGGCAAACACTGAACAGAGAGAAGAGTGGGGAGATATGGAAAGAGAAATAAGAGGGATAAAGAGAATGGGAAGAAAAAGTTGACTGCGGAGAGCGCGCTGCGAAGTCCCGGGTTCACTGCCTCTCGGGTCATTCGGTGACCCAGATGCAAAACGGTCGTCGATAACCATTTTTTCGGGAGTAATTACACCCCTCCTCCTACGCCATCCAACACACGCTAGGTTAGTTTTATTTCGCCCCTGCCAGAAGAAATTTTGGAATGGCGCGCAAATCGATGGCATGCGATCAAGAGTGGTTGGTACGAATTACGTTTTTATCATCCGGAATGTGAATTTTCGATCCATGAATTATTCACCAATCTGCAGACCGAAGTAAGTGCTCATTGCTTTCATCCACGCAGAATGTGCTTTTCCAAATACGTTACCTCACGAGTCTGCAGATATTAGGTTTACCAAATCCTAATATCTACTTAAGCGGTATTTCTGACCACTTAGATTTCAGTTGAATTCATTCTTAAAGAATATTTTGTAATATAATCCTTCGTTATTAATCCCAAAAGTTATTACAGAATAATCATCGTAATTGGCGGAACATGGATCCCTAGCAAGCATAATGAATTAAATATCAAGGGCGGAAATTTCCACATTATTTTCTTCTATGGTTCATACTCTCTACAAGCCCTGATTACGTACTAAAATTCTTTCCTCTTCCCTAAGCTAGCATTTTTCTTTCTCTTTTCATCCTGACACGAGTTTGCTGAATATTTGGTTGCCTAGAGCAAATAAAGCAGTATTATAAGAAGAAGAATCAAGTCATCTAAGATGCACATCACCTGGTTTCTTGTGCTATTTTCTTACACCGAGAGCAAGCATTTTAAAAACATGCAATTCCATCAAAAAGAATTTTGGCTTAATTAATTATGTATTATGTAATTTTGGTCAGAAGTTAAAAGATGTGATTCATTTAAAACTGTTTAATTTAAGGGAAAATTTCTCAAGGCCCATCGGAGAAAGTATTAATCTAGAAATAAAAAAAGCAGATGTGAAAACGTAACAAAGTTAAAGTAAATACTAGAGCGTAATTGTAGGGAATAGGATGGAAGGGACGTCAGTCACGCAGAATGAAATCCAGACATTTTCAGACAGACAGAAGGAATGATATAACAATGAGACCCAACACTGTATTCAACGGTTTGACTACTCAGAAAACTAACGAACTGACTTCTAACCCCCCTGCCTATATTTTGTATTAAAGGCCTTGCAACGTTGTAATTTTTACCTGATGATGCCACAGAGTGGTGTTGTGGATTATGTCTTATGTGGAATTGCTGTATTGGTTTTTTTTCTCATCACAATGGACAAATTTAACCAAGTCAAGCCGAAAACTGTTTCTTAAGCACAGATAATATAAGAAAAGTAACTATCATACAGATAGATTTTTAAATCATTCACAATGAAGGTAAGGTTAAACACGTCAATATAGAATAATTTTTATTTAAAATCTTGTTGTCATCTTTTGCAATAACTTTTAAGAGCATTTCACAACTCTCCGTAACTACGTACATAATTAAATTTTGGTAAAACTTCCTTAAAACATTGACACAGATTTAATCTCTCACGCTAAAAGTTCGTATTTTGCCTGTTTGGGAGATTGAAGAGAAGAATATAAAATGCACCGTGGTGCCAGTTTTCTTTGTAAATAGCAAATAAAAGAAATAGCTCAAACATTGAAGCTCAGATAGTTCCTTCAGACGACAAGCAGATTATCATCTATTTCCTTCAAATAGATCAGTGAGAAAACTTTCACCGAATTCCAACATACCGAAGCGCTGGTTATCCTGAAGGACATGGTTTCGGAATTCCGGATTTTCGATAGTCAACACTAATCCGTGACCCAAAATTTTATTGGAAATAACAACACCCATTAATACGGTCGATTAATATAAGTGATTTTTTCAGAAAGAAATAAGAATTGATTAATAACTTATAGACAGCGATTACCGCTGAAGTAATGGAGGAACCGAAACAGGTTGGTGAAACCGAGACTAAATACCATACCAAGGAACCAAAAAAGTAATGTTGCTGGAATACATGACTACCTACAGCATATTTGTTTAATGTCAATAAAGCTTTAAGTAACAGGAATAAAGGGGACTTAATGTGGCTCTGTATTAAGTCAAATATATAAAATTACTGGAAGCAGAACATGGAACATTTTTGACAATTCTCTTGACTAGAAATAGTACAACGAATATGCATTTCTGGGAATGGACTGGAAACTTGATTACCTACGGCAATCCTCTAGCAAGTAGTGACGTTCTCTAGATAAAATACAATGATGGAATGTGTATATGCATTTTCCTATACCTTTATGCTACCATGTGAACTTTTCCGCGCTTGAAATATAGGTCAGATTCTGTCATAGGTAATCATATTACAGAAAGGCGATAGTGTTTGACCGGTCGCGTTATCTCCCTGCATATACAGAAAAATGGAAAGGTTTTTTTAAACATTTTTTATTAATTAAGAGAATAGCACGCGAACGTCAAAAAAGGGTCATGGGTTCTGGACCGTAACATTTACAGCGCATACATCACGCGCGCCTTTTCAATCAATGATGAACCTGTCTCATTAGAATCTTTTTACATAAATATATCTTTTTGGCCTCTCTTTCGGACTATGCTATCCAGAGAGGACAGTGTAAAGGTACTCTTTCGCTAGAGCGGGGAATTCCAGAGTGTATTTGCAGAAGTGACAGTGGATGAAAGAGTGGGGACAGGGCATTTCTATCAAAGAGAGTACCTTCAGTGGGATGCGGATCGTGTGGGAGTGGGAGAGGAGAGTTTTGTGAGCCTACAGAGGAAGAGGAAGTGGACAGGGACTCATCAGGAGAGAGAGAGAGAGAGGTGTAGGAAGTTTTGAGTAGGAAAGAAGGACGGTTTTGAAAGAGACTGCTTGAGATAGGATGGGTTCAATAAAGAGTAAGCAATAGGTAAGTAACCATGAGTGATGGTGGACTCACGGGTATACGTTGGACAATATCCTTCCTTAGGAAAGCACTCTGGTATAAACATTAATAAAATATATATATATATATATATATATATATATATATATATAT
>LYUA01001141.1:241768-254021 GCA_002093875.1 Calopteryx splendens | reverse complement strand
ACCAACTTTACAAGAACCAATTCGCTACAATGAGAATGAGAGACGGAAGAAAAAAAGAAGCCCAAATAAACAAAGGAGTTAGACAAGGATGTAATCTATCACCAGTACCATACAGTATATACTTGGAAGAGGCAATAAAAGAAGTGATAGAAGCGGGGATCAAAAGAATTAAGGTAAATGGTGAAGAAATTAACTTGCTCCGCTTCTTAGATGTCATCACCATCATGGCAGAAAATCCAGAAGATCTACAGGCATCACTAAACTCGATGGATGAAATAGTACAAGAATATAATATTAAAATCAACAATAGGAAAACAAATATACTAGTGTGCGGAAGGTAAAAGCGGAAGGCAGACGTCCAACTACAAGGAGATAAATTAGAACAAGTGGATCTTTCACATACCTCGGAAGCGCCATAACATGGTTTGGAAGAATCTCGACCGACATCAAGCTAAAGACAACTAATATGCTCAAAGAAAATAAACTTACAAACAAGGAAGTTCGTCAAAGTATTCGTTCGTATGGAGCGTGGCCCTCTAGGGATCAGAGATGTGGACATCGGGAAAAAATAGCAGAGAAGAATAGAAGCCTTCGAATCGTGGTGTTGGATACGGTTGCTGAAGATCAAATGGACAGATAGAGTCAGAAACGAAGAAGTATACAAAAGAGTAGAAGAGAAGAAGACCATATGGAGTACCATACGGAAAAGAAGAACCAGATATTTTGGTCACACCATGAGACACAACGGATTTGTCAGAAATGTAATGGATGGTAAAATAGAAGGGAAAGCACCACGGGGAAGACCAAGGGAAAGGACAAGTGAAGAGGGATGTAAGAAGGGAGACTTATAGTGGGATATGGGAACTATCATGGGATAGGAAAGAATGGAGGGTTGCAGTCTACCAATCTTAGGATTGAAAGACTATGATGATGATGAGAGATAATCCAATTAAGGACATTTCAAAAATGAAATAATGTTAGTTTCACTCTCAGTTTACGAAATAATATGGAGTAGCATTGATTTAATTCCAAAAATTGACTTTGAAATAAAAATAGTACAACTGCATCCAATAACATTTTTGCACTATTCTCATATTATTCCAATCATTTTTTATAACTGTAATTATGATTCGGGAAAATTTTTATTAAAAAATATAAGGCCCTTCAACAATACATCTACAGGTAGAGAATCAAAACTTCCATTGATGCAAAATAAATGGCATACGACGAAAATATATGTTAATGGTACCAATGTTGTATATATTTATGACGGTCCAGAGATATAACGCTCAATAAATCAATATTCCAGGATAATAAGACGAAAATCAAGAGTGTGCATTCCTTTATTTTGAAAACAAGATTGCAAATCAGCCGGCGAACGCACTTTGAACAAGATCTACTTGTTTTTAATAATACTTGTTGAATACCTTTGAATCTTGAACAACGTTAAACATTTTTAACAACGAGAAAATTTCGTCACATCCAACTATTTATTAGTTAAAATTAATGAAGAATTAAATACATGAAAACTATGAACACCATCTTGGTTAATAAAATAGCTATTTAAGTCACACTTACGAAGATAGTATGTGCAGGTAGATGCTAATTAGGATTTTCATTATTCGGGGAAGAACGAAAAAACATGTTAACCACAAGATAATAAAATAGGAAAAAATCTACCATTATATCACCTATTTAAATAATTACCATTACAGAATTCCGTGCATCAGCTGCTCATCTACAAAAGCATACTCCGCAACCAAAAGAAAATCAGCATAAAAATTAACAAAATTAGTCAATTTTCTATCCCTTATGTGTGAGAGAAATTGATTTCAAATAAAATAAATTTTAAAATAATTAAAACAATAAAAATGGCACTGTTATGAATAAAATAAAACGTTAATTGCAAAAGTTGCCCTTCGCACGCATGACGTTTCAAACGCAACCCTCTTAACTCGTAATTGAGCCAAGGTACTCGCAAAATATCTCGCCGAGGGAAAATAAGTACAAGCATCTATCCACGGATGGAAAAACGGGAAAGAGCAATGTCCAGAAAAGCGTAACACGGCGCAGCGTCTCGGGAGGAGGAAGAGCAAAATTAAATACGAAAAGGTGTCAGATCCTTAATTAAAGCTCAGGAGTGGAGAATCCCCTTTCGGGGAAAACGGAAGCAAAATTAAATGAGATCGGGAGCAGTAACACGGCGCGAAATTTCAAGCGGAGATTTATTTTTCAACCCCACCAGGTTTCAACTCTTGAAACCACTCCTCATAAAGACGCTGCATAGCCAGGGAGAACAAGAATCTCGGGGACTTTTTTTGCCGACAAATTACTTTTTTGGACTTTTCAAAATCAACTATGCTCGCTATTAGTTTAACGTTCAAGGCAATTTGAGAAAAATATTCACATTTTCATGAAAAATCACTATACCTACTTTACAAAGCAAATTGGTAAAAACTGCACCTACCTGCAATTAAATTTTTAAAATAGTGGAAAAGATAAATAGCCTTCAGCAATATTAACTCTTGGGAAACCATTCATACGTGAGCATAGTTCACGAATCATCTATATGCATTCAACCTATAAATATTCAATTCATGCCCTCTGATTCAGTGAATGGTTTAGTGCAGACTATCAAAAAACCAAAACAATTGACGGCGTTTCACTCAATACCAATCTCAAATTATCGTAATAAGCTTGGAAAGTAAGATTTTAGATTCTCGAATCGCTGCCGCAGATTAGGTGAATTCCGTCCTTTCTTTCAATGCAATTCCCGTTCCTGATCATCATAATAACTCTTTCTCACTTTCTTCTTTATTTGGTGAACGCACTTTCCTTTGATCTTTGGTTGGAAAATACCATTACACTACCCTATGGTTTCTAACAAAATCAAATACAAAGTGTATCAATAAAATGCGTATAAATGCTACAGGAAGCGAAAGAAAAAAAATACACCTAGTACTTTCGTGCCTACCCTTGAAGTTTATAAAGCGTAGATTTGAACAACTGTCTCTGCAAAGTATTTTAACAAATAAATAAGTATATATTAGTGTAAAATAATAATAATATATTTTTCTAAATGGATATTTAATAAATCTCTACTTGCAAATATTAAATCTATAACTAAAAAATGGATGATGAAATAATTTTTGTCACCATTATCATAAAAAATCTGCCCATTAGAGGTACGTATTGGATTTCCACAAACAGCTGTTATGGATAACGTAACTCGTGAAATTTCTCGTTTTTCCTAATTATTTCCTTCTTTAGTTCTTCATAATTTCTTACTTCTTTCATACCTTCTAAAAAGCCAATTCTCTTCCTCCCTCGAACCTTACCTTTTATCCATTTCTCCCTCAACCTCTCATTATATCGTCAAAACCTGATTTTTCCAGTTAAGTTAAACTGAAGCCAAATCATCACACGAATATTTAACTCAGTTCAACCAAAGGATATGCCCTATGGAAGATTCTGTACTTTTTATAATCACAAATCACTCAAAATAATCTCATTTCACAAACTGAGCTTGTGGTCTTATTTTCATCAAAACCTGGGAGGTCAAGGGTCAGCATACATAAGCACATACCATAAGCACGTATGTCCTTTCGAGGACCTCAAAAACTGGTTGTCAGGCTTCATGTTTCACGAACATAATTAGCTATTTTTGCCAAAAATCCTGTATCTTCCTCGATTTAAAAATCGAGAAAAAATACAGTTTGGACCCCCAAATTATCTGTAAATCCTTACTGAGAATCCCGTCCGGAGGATACATTAATACATAGTGAAGTTTGGTATCCACAAATAAGTGAGGGAGTATCTGACCAGCAAAGTCTAAGGCTTTTTAGAGTAAACTTGATAAATGAGAGGATAAAAAATGAAGTTTATCATACGGAGGGAGTATAGTGGCATTTTCACTGCAGCTGGAACTTCAGGATTTCCGCTTCTTTCTATGTCCAGCGTTTCATTCACATTTCCAACCACGACATTTACCAATCAAAAACCGAATGATTAAGAAGAAACGTTCTTCACGTTTCCTCTTGTCATAACTCATCGCATTTCAAAACGACCCTTTGAAGGTTTATCTCCTTGGAGATGGCAGGAAGGAGGGGATGGGGTTGGAGAAATGTGAAGGGACCAGAGGGAGAGAAAGATAAGAGCCGAAACTACGCCTCCATCCTCGCTCAACACTCCTCATTCTCCTCCTGCTCAAACCCTCACGAGACCTCCCTCCTTTATTAAACCCGCCAAGCAAACCAGCTACTTTGCGGAACCGACATTTGCCCTTCCTTAACTTCCAACTCTCCACCCCCACTCATAATCCCATCAACACACTTCCTGCCTCATCCTGGTTACACCACCGACACTGTGTCTATAGTTACCAGCTGGGGCTTCCCACCTAAGTGTCCCTCAATGCGACAACGTAAACGGAGCCGTGAAATTGTCCCATCAAGAACGGCGATTGCGTCGCGTGATATAGCGCATGTATGTAAATACATACCCGCTCGCATGGACTTGGACATTTAGGCTCTATCTCCTCTTTCTTCCCTTTCTCAAGATATCGTGTCAGGCCATCAGGACGGAGATGAAACCCTCCGGGATGTTTCCTTCCAATCCCAGTCCCCTTAAAAATCAACCCTTCTTCGAAATCCACAGTAGCGTAGGCGTTCTCTCGATGCGCAATTAAAGCCTTAATTTCATCAATCGAGGGGACGTCTCCTCCTTTTCCTTCCCACCATCTCATATTTACGCTCATTCTATTCCTCCTTCAACCCATTCCTTTTCCTCTCAGACCACCTCCCACCTCGTTCTTTCGGCATAGAATTCCATAGGGAGGGAAAAACACCCCAGCTCCCTTTCTCCACTCAGCTCCACTTTTCCAAGGGTATTTCCGCGCCGTCACCATCCTTCCCTTTCCTTTCGCCCGAGCTCGAAGTCCCCAAAAGTCAAGTCAAGATCATGACACTACCTCCTCTTCCTTCCGGAAAAGAAGAATGCAAAAAAACACTAAGAACTGGAACCCAATGGGGGAACTGTGTCTATAACTGTTAGATCTACTGTCAAAACAAATATAGCATACGACTTAAAAGTGAGCATCTGAACCCGGTACCACTGGAATTCGATGAAAATTTACGTTTTCACGAACGCCGACAGCTAAGTGGTGAATCAGTGCTTGCTGAAATTAAGGATGCTGGGTGTCTATTGTAACTTCGTGGGTGACATGATCTCCGGAACCAATTTCTCTTCAGTTTGCAGAGAGATAGAATTCAAGGGCTTCTACTCGACGAAAAGGCAATGACTTTTGCGAGAGCCGTAAATGTTACGGTTTGAATGTAAATGGTCCTCCAGGATGAAGCACAATTACATAGGCAGTAAATTCCATTTACTCTGCTAAATACTATGGTAAGAAAACCAATTTTGTGTCTACTGGTAATCAAAGTAAAGTAAGGCTTCTAGTGCTTTCACTGATTCAGTTATCAGTTATCAGCTGCTTCAGTTAGCAGATAACTGCTTCAGTTACTGGGTATAAAGGTGGTGCCCCGTAAGTGACAAAGTATAAGTGTTTCGGCGCTGTAGTAGTGGTCATATTAGACCTAAGTGTTATCAAATAATAATTATTTGTAAATATAGTTAGTCATTTAAAGATTTTTGCTTTCGCTTGTCAAAAAATAATAAATATGAAAGGATTTGTAAATAAAATCCCTTTAAAAATTTGTTTTATTAATTCAACTGAAGAAATCTGATAAACTAGTTCATGTTTATATTAATACTATAGAATATGAAACTATTATTTCATGACCAATTAATGGAGATTAACTTGGTATCATTGCTAAATTCACATAAGCATGACAATGACGTCATGACTGTGAAATTTAAAGAATGATTTTAGTTTGATGTTGATATAGTACCAGTTAAAATTGAATTATACAGTGGATCTGCGGTTTCTATAATTAGCATTAATTATGATTTAAAAGTTCAATTATTTATTTATGATAGTGAACGCTATTCGACGAACTTCTCTCACAATGGTAGAAGTGGTGTTAATGTTTCCCTCCGCAAGAGCAGGGAATAGGACTCGAGTCAACCTTCCCTTGAAATTGATTGCCCTCCCTCTTTAAATATATTCAAACATCTTCTAGCTCCAATAGAGATAAGAAAAGACTCTCCATAAGCCTTCTGTAGGCTTCATAGGCCTCGGCTGACAATTTGGTCAGGCGAATGCAAAATTTAAATGGAGCGTATTGCCTCCACCCTCCATCGTGTTCTACGAATTGAATGTTTCAACAAGCATTGGCTGCCGCTGACTCAAGACGGGAATCATATCAATGGAATTCGTATCACATTGAAATGACTCATTAAGCTAGATACATAGCAAAAATAAATTTTTGAACAAAATTATGTGAATAAAAATTATGATTAAATGATATATCAATGCTTCTTTTTTACCGTTGGACAAAATAAAAGAGTAACTCATATAAAATGATGAAAAAATAGATTAATTTTAAACAGAAATATTATTAAAAATAATGGAATATAATTAATAATAAGAGAAATAGGAATGAGCTGTAGCGTCACGAAATTGATAGGCTATATATACAAAGAGTATCCGACACCGAATGAGGTGAAAGCAAAGCAAATGAAAAATAAATGACGGCAGTGTTTATTATCATGTCTCTTAATCATCAATGTTTATATGAGCAATGAACAGAAAAAAGACAAAAGGTGTAGTAAACATTCACCCTTAGAAAGAATAAGCATGTTGCAATATTCAGACAACAGTTATTATCACTCAAGGACCTGACACGGGTAATATCATATACGAAAAAACATCAAGATTGACAAAGAAAAAAAGACAAAAATAAGGTCTGCAGTCAACGTAAAGTAAATTTCAAATGAGATAAGAGAAGAAAGATACATTCGTGGGAGTTTTGCTTGTAGTGATAAAGATAACCAGATACAAGGAAAAAAGGAAAAATAACTGGGCACATTCTGAGAAACGATTATATACTGAAGATCGAGGTTAAACGAAACATATAGCGGAATTCTAGCATAGAAGGTCAAAGTTTCAATTTCTAAAAGTAGATGATGATAATTGTTGGTGTAAGGAATTACGAAGAAATGTGAAAACCGATTAACAGAATAGATGGGAGAGCTTCAATAAACCAATCCTCGGGCTGAAAAAAATCACTAAAATGTATTCAATGCGGATATGAAGTAGGAGTGGAAATCGGGAAATAGTATGTGAACTGTTTGCAACTTGTAGTAACAGGAAATTCAACGAAGTCTAGCTTACTTTATACATTGAATTTTGACCTTTTACTGGGAGTAAAGTGCGTCGTGATCGGCCAGTGGGTTAGAGATTTCGGCGCGGACCGGGTTCAAATCTGGCTGGGCACAGTTGTTTGACTTACTGTGGACCAAGGTTTTCGGGATCAGGCAAAAGTCAGAATGAAAGAACTGCAGCCCTCATTCCCTAATGTGAGGATTTCACGCTCCATACGGCTTATCATCAGATGAGCTGTATTCAAATCTATCAAAATATCCTCTGGGCTAAGACATTTAATTACGCCTAATTAAAAGTAAGTGAACAGTAACTCCTTCATGCTTCTCTTACATTACAGGCTATATTTCTGATTGTGAGCGGCCAATACAGACGAAGAAAAATTATTTTTATTTTTTAAATCACCAGTATGATAACCATATTTTGGCCACTAAATTTTATGATCAACACTGATTTGTAGAAAATTCATTGACAATAAGACTCACTAAAGCACTAAATTATTATTAACTGAAAAGTATGGGCTCAATAAATGCAGTCCTTAAAACGAAGTAGTCTTGATTAATGATTTGGATCTAAAATAAAATATGAATTCGGTTCGGACATTGAGCTAAATGTGAGGTGAAATGGATACACAATAATTTATATAGCTCCATTTAGGAAAAAGAGCACAAAACTGAAGGAAGTCAACAGTTTAACTTCAACCCATGTATACTAATCCTCTAGTAAATAGCAGAAAACGTTGTGCCAAAAAGTTCTGCTTCCACAAAATGGGTTCAAGCGATGGAAGGGCAACGAAAAAAATCTCCCTTTGAGAATTCTCAAGCCTATTTGCAGCCACAAGAGTTCCTCTGGCAGAGAAAGGTTGCGGTGATTTGGCGTGGGTTGTGGGGAGATGGGGGTGGAGTAGAGGGTTGACTGAGAGATGAAAAATTTGTCGCCGCGAGGAACCGGATGCCTTCCTTCCACGGGTGGAAAACCTTCGCTCTAATTACCTCCTCGGAAAACCGCTTCTCCCCCCGAGGAGTGGGAGGTGTCTGTCGGGAAACGAGGAGATGGGGGTGGGCGTGCAGGAAAGGAGAACGGAACACTGGAAGGAACGCCTCGGTGTGGAAAGAGTGATGGGTTAGTTTGGCCCGAGGAATGGAAGGGTGGTGGGACCGTGAGTGGATACGTCGAATAAGGTAGGGAACAGGGGGGAGGAGGGAGGAGTGGAAAGGGTTTCAGCAATGGGAGGGAGAGGGGTTGTGTGTGGGAAAGAGTGTAGAAGAGGTAAAGTATGGTTAAAGGGAGGGAATCCAAGTTAGGCCTCCGTAAACTGCAAAGTGCGGCAAACGAGAGGGGTTCCAGGGCGTAAAGTTTCACGCGAATCGAGAGTTTAAGGCGATATTCGAAGGGCCGTAGAGGCGGAGGTGGGGAGCGCCCGGCCTGGGGGAGTGGGAGGCGGTTCGAGGCGAGGGAATGGGGGATAAGGAAGGCTGACGGGGCTGAAGGGGGGTTACGTTGGCGGAGAACGCGAGAGGAAGGGATAACTTGCGGCCGCAGGAATAAACGCCTGGTTGCTCGAGGCGTAGTACGCTTAATGGAGAATAAAGTTTTGGTATCTAGTACGAAGCAATCAAGACGGTCGCATCGATTCTGTCCCCATCACCTACGCTTTTAATTTTATATCCTAAATAAATTTGCACCTATTTTTTTACTGGTCTGATGCTTTTCGAGCACATGCGGACCTCATTTTACACTGATTCCACTTATAAGTTGAAGTATGTGTTCAGCGCCGTTATGTTTCCAGAAACGAAATTCAAGTAACTTTTGGTAGCTAATCAAATGCGGAATTTTCTTTACCACCGATTTAATTCTCAATTAATATTAATTCAATAATAAATTTAAAAAATTTCGACACGTCTCGTGCTATATAAATTAATAAACTACGACGTGAATGAGTGATAAAATTGCAATTTGTCAAAGAGGATGCAAAGAGCGATAGCTGTAATCATAATTAGAAGGTGAATGTGAATTAGAAGTGTGAATTAGATGAACGGAAAAGAAAAGTTTAAATAAATACGGTGTAAATAATGAAAAATTAAGTGAAAATATTAATGAATTTTTACATTGCCATAATCTTTCTAATAATTACATATTATAATTTATTAATTACACATGACATTATTAAACATTGGATTGTAATTATACAAGACCTTGTTCCCGTAAGCAACCGTGAATTACAGACCATATGGAATGATACAAGACTGCTGTATGTGTGATTTAGTTAATTTTAAATTTAAAATCTGTATTTCTTTTTAAATTTATATTAATTAACCAATAAGAAGACAGCTATGATTACTCAAATGTCTTATGAAATTAATGTCTTATAAGCGAAGAGTTTAGTCAGTTTTTTATAATTTTTCAATGAAAATTTATGAACGTGTTTGTTTAGAATTTGACATAAGAAACCGGGAAATAAATAATAATTCAACGGCATCGTTTGTGAAACTTGATTTTATTGAAGTGCACAAACATTTTAAAGTATCCTGACGAACTTTGACCATATAAACGTTTCTCTAATATCAAGAAGCATTAGGAGAATATTTTCAAAACGTTCTGCATGCCCTTTTGGCTTAGAATTCTTGGTGATGGCCTTGTTTAATGACATCATGACGTCCCTGGTGCAAGATTGAGCTGCAAGATATTGGGGAGATATTCTCAAGGGAAGATGGGGTCATATTTGGATGGGGTCTCCATAGAGATAGAGGGAAAGTAGATGGGTGTGTGTTTGTGTTTTCGGATGATGAGAGCTGGGGGGATTTAGAAGCTGAGCGGTGTTCAGGGGTGCATAACAATGGCCAAGGGATGAGACGGGGTGATTTTGAAAACTGGAAGCATGGAGTGAGGGATTTCATGCTGGGAAAAGGAGTTCATGGTCATAATCGGAAGAGATGATTTTCGGGTGGGTAGTTGCGGGGCATGTTTCATCCAGCTTCCCCTTTTCTAGTCACTTAACTTACTTTATAAGCACGCCATGGTAAATCGTGACTAACGAGAGCATTGAAAAAACGTTATCCTGTATCTCTCGCTCCCAATTACCGTTCAGCACGAGATGCATCGAAGAGACATGAAGGAAGAATTCTAGTACATACAAGAATACTTATAAGTAATCGGGTTTTACGAGTACAAAGATTTGGCATACCCCAGAAATTAGTAGTTATGTCCCATGCCGTTCTTAATTTAGAGATATCTGAGGAATGTCATGCTACTTATTACTATTAAAATATTTTGGATTTATGGAAATTAGTACAATGGTTTGGCAATATTCTCACATTTCAATGGTAAGCCCTGCCTGTAAGAACCATTTTATAACGAGGGTTCAGTGAAAGAAAAGGTCATGTGACATTGACTCCCTACCCTATAGTGAGGATTAATTGCCAGTCTAAGTTTTAAACCCTTAAACAATGATGTCATGATAATAAAATACTATATTTGGCTTAAAAGGAATTAATTTTACTAACGCCTCACCAATTACTTTATATGGCTTGTCAAAACATAAATTATCTTATTTATCAAGCGTGAATGTGAGTGCAAATTATTTGAAATAAAAATTTATAATGGCTAATGAAGCAATAAAAATATATATTTATGCCCAAGTATGTTATCATGCAAGCTAATTATTTCAGCAGATATTTTTTTTCTGTAAAGCGAGGAGTCAAGTTCAAATGTGTAAAATACGTATCGAAGAACTACATGGTGATGTAGCAAAATTCATGGAGCACGTATTTATTACCTATTTCTAGCATAATACAAATCGGGGTGATAAGAAAATATCCAATTCTGCCAAGTAATTGGACACGATTGAAAAAATGTCCTACATAAAATAACTAGAAATCAAGCTCCTGTACATCCCTCGACCTAACCTAATGATGCCAGCAACCCCTAATGCGGCGTTCTTCCCGTGTCATTTCTCATACAAGGTACCTAAATAGGAGAACGGGAAAAATTCCGGATTCATACATGGCTAGTCTATTAATAGAACTCTTGGAATCTAATAGTCCTTAAAGGTCAAAGGGATATCCACCAAGCAAATAATGAAAACGTGCATACACCCCTCGCATCAGCTACCGGTGTTTACCCATCCATAGTAATACACAAACTCTATCGTTGAAATGTTTTTCCAAAGATAAATGCTTTTAGTGTGTGCCCGGCATACGCGCAGGAGTCCCCTCCAGGGCACCATGGTTGAGACGAGCTCTTGTGGCTTGGGCGCGCTTTTTAGGGGGGGGGGGGTTAAGGAATGAAAGATACGTCCACCTCACATCCCTAATCCTATTTTTACTCGCCAAATTTGCTTTTTGGAGACCGCCGCCACTTGACTTGCCCGTTTACCGCAGTGCAAAACCGCTGCGGAAGTGTTGGGGACGAAGTGATACGATTTTCTCTATTTTTTTCCAGTAGAGTGGAATTTAAAAGATATGCTCATAAATGAAAAAAACGCTATCATATTGTCAATTTTTTTAACTTATTATTTTTATTCTAGGGTGTGAGAGGGGAAAAATAGAGAAAGAAGAAGTAATTTCGTCCCTCCCCACTCAGCGCTTTCTCCTTCTCCCTAGCCTTTACCCAGGCCACCCACCTCGGCATCCCTGTCCCCTCTTCTATCTGCAACACCGCCTTACCCGAGTCTTCGGCCTCACCCTTTCGCATATTATCCTTGTATACACCCTTGCTTTTCTCTCACTATCTCCCCTTCCCGCGGGCCAACACCAACTGATCCCAACCTCCCCCATACTTGTCCCCCCCATCCGCCGCCAATTTTTACCGCCATCGGAGCCTCATCCTATATCCGAAGCTATGCCGTGCTCGTACTATACGGAAAGGCATTTACCCATGTGAACCGGATTTCAAAACTCGTTTCCCCCGCCCGATGAGAAGCGAGTGGGGGGAGATATAGTGGTGGTGGGGTTAGGTAGCGTGGGGGGGGGGGGG
>LYUA01001141.1:230953-241731 GCA_002093875.1 Calopteryx splendens | reverse complement strand
GGGGGGGGAGGTTGACGCAAGGAATCAGGGGGGTTCGAGGGGAAAGCTGACTGCATTGAATACTCAGCAGTGGTGCACGTTGAAGTGGAGCAGTTAGGGAGGTAAAAATAATCAATGCCTCTTCTCTAGTTTCGTGAATAACTACAAGTAAGTACATAAATATACCGCAATGGTGAAAATATTTATGTGATTTACAACCTCTCGCCAAATTTGCTTAAATAATAAAATGCGAAAGAGAAATTGAAGACCCACGTAATATTCAGGACGGGTGCGCTCATGCTATACGCTTGTGCAACGATTTGGTTCGCCATATTAAGGGAGTGTAAATTTTACACTAATGATCTCTCCTTTTATTTAAAGGTAGATCGTGAAGGCAAGAGGGCTGCAATAATTATTTTTCTTAAAACAACGGAAAAAATGGAAAAGTATCTATTCACTATTGACCTTAACATATTTTACTCGCAAACTGCTTTGTATTTACTTGATATACCTTCATTTATATCTTATAAGTAAATGTGAATTTATAACCTGAATTATGAAACTTTGGCTACTTTTTGCTGCTCTCATTCTTGTATATCTTTAATTGAATAGAGTTATGCATGGATTGTGTGATGGGTTACTATTTTTTTGTGAACGCTACGAAAATTTTGTTCAAATAATACGTTACTACCTACTAAAGTGTTCATTAGCAATCCTGAATGATCATTTATAAACAGTAAAATAGCTCTCGGTAAAGACACACGGACAAAACACGGTAATTAGCACACCAGGTCTATCTCTCTACTTCAGTCTTTTTCTATTTTTACAATCCGTAAACTCGTGTTCTAAACTGGTAAATTTCCTTCAAAAATCAGAAAGTTTGAATAATTTCTCGTTTTGAAAACGTTATATTCAATTTACTATTGTTTCCATTTGCTAAAAACATTATTCACACCATTATTAAGTACCAATTTATGGTAAAAAATTATTTGCATTAACAATGGCTCGTATTTGGTACCACAATTATGTTTTTTTACGGAAAATAAGACCAAAAAGTTGTTATTAAGATATATAAGCATTATCGTGTGCTCATTTTAAGTTAAATATGGATTAAATGTATTTGTATAGTCACATAAAACCTACGTTAAACACGATATCCCGTCCTCGTTAACGTCCTTGTTTCTTCCACTTTAATTCTTCCATAGCTTCCTCTGTAAAAATAAGTAAAATATGGGTCCAACCACCACCCTGCACCCTGGGACAAAGGGTGGACAGTTAGAATAGTTAGGAAAGATGGCACGAAAGGGTTAGAATTCCTGATCGTCGATGGGCACCACGGGAAAGGAGGGGATTTCGAACACGAAGCTTATGAGAAGACAGGAATGGAAAGAGCCGATTGGGAGAGGATTCTAGGGGACGGGGATGGGAATGGAGAGGGTAGAATGGAGGGTGGGAATGAAAAGAAGGAGATTGGAGGCTGAAGTGCGCGCACGTAGGGCGACCGAGGGACGGGGTGGGGGTAGAAAAAAGGGGAGGGAAGGAGCTCGAGGAAGATGGGGAGGTGAAAACAGATTTCGGTATCGTATAAGTGATGTAACGACTATTCGAACGATGTGGACTGTTAGAGGAAGCTGAGGTGAAGGGAAAGGCCGGTGAAGAAAGATTGGAGATTGGGTGGGGTGATGGGATGTGGGATGTGCGTGCTTCTCAGGGATTGGAGGATAAGGTTTGAGGTGAGATTAGGAGTAGCGGTGAAGAGGGGGTAAGCGGAGAAAGGAGAGGTTGCGCGCCATGAATGCCTCCTTAGAACTCGATAACTTCTCCCCTTCTCAGTCTCCAAGAGGGCCTCCATAAGGGAAGAAGGAGCGAAACGGTGTGAAAAAATATCACTAGGACTGGACACCAAAATATAAGAGCAATAAGTGAATAAAAAACCGCGTTCTTGTACTTTTTTCGTCGCTCATTGCAGTGTTATACCTACTATAAGGCGACTAGTAATTCAGGATGTGCGCAAAAATCCATTTCGTTCTGTAATAGTGAAAAAATTATACCCTGAGGCAAAACCTCAATTCTCTGGGCATGAGCCCGTTCGAAGGTCAAATTTCTTGGGATAGCCGGATACTTCGCCGATTATTGTTCTTCATTTGATCTGATTCGATGTCGCCAACCCCGGCTATCAAGGGTGAAAATTCACTCAGCTGGTATCACATTTTGAGTTTTTAACATTATTAACTGCTTTATTATCAACCAAACTTTGCATTGTACTATAAAGAGGACAAATATTGTGAAAAGGTATCATTTTGCTCATTCAGTCACCGTTTCGTACATACATAAAACTGGAAAATCGTTATTTATAAATGGAACACAAATGTTACCTCTCATTAAATTCAAATTGTGTGATGTAAAATTTTACCATTATGAGACATGTTTTTTTATTTTCTGGAAACTAGTATTTAATAAAGATCGCCCATCATTCTTTACATTGAGAAAAACCACCAGCATCTAGATATCTTTCCAGCTATAAATGGGTGAAAAAAATATGAATTCAGTAATTGCATCAGAAACTCCTCCAATGGCAGAAATGAACGTTGCATCATCAAATTTTACCCCTGCATCCCACGATTCCTTTGTGGGAAGCATTAAAAAAATACGACAGCCATAGGTGGACAGGAAATATGTATAGAACACTAGAAAAATGTATAGAACATACGTACTGGGTGTGAAAAAAATCGCTTACGAGAAAAGTCACGAAATAGCTTAATGAGTAGTGCTATCGAGGGAAATCCGGGAGAAGTGGGTTAGTATCTTTTTTTAGTATGATTTATGCTGACACATAAGATATATATTGATCCCAGTACAAACTGACCTTACCCGGATACGTTATTACATGTATTATGAAACAGCAAATGCTATATAGAATTTTCTATCTTTTCAGTCTACTCATAGTGATTTTGTGAGTCATACGTATATAATTTCATTGCTAAAATAAAAATGATTTATAGCTGCGAAACGTGAAAAAATGTGAGCATCTTGAATAGTATATTTATATATTTCTTACTATTTAGGAATTATTACTATATATATAGAGCTCTAATTTTACAATCAAAGAATCCGAAATGTCTTTGTTATAACGTAGTTGATGAAAATATAAAAATTATTGTAAGTATTAAGAATTTTCTAAACAATGGAAAACGAAATAAAACCAGGTCTAAATTTAAAAAAAATTTTTCTACATCGGTTTTCCTGAATTATGCAAATTTATCATATTCAAGCAGATTTCTCTTCGTTAATAACTTTTTCTTCGCATATTTTTTCGAAAGTAACTATCAAACATTTGAACCTACTTTTGTCATGGGATTCTAAATGCGCCATTATCAACGATCCAACCATAACCCTTAGCCTGTGTGAATATTTTTACGACATTATTCCTCCAGAAAGTTCGGCCATTCCTTGGATTTCCAGCTCACAACGGTCATTCAGGAATTCCAAAGTTCTAAATGCTCGAGATACTTAACGCCGGACGTGAGACTTCGCACTCTCCTTTAGCCGTAATATCTTCTTCGAATTTCAGGCATCCTGCTCCTAGTAAGTGCAAAACCGTTTAATTTGAATACCGCACGATTCTATAGAACGATCCGCACTTTTTTCATACTGCGATGCCCTCGATGTCCGTGACAACGAGGAGATTATCATTCCACTCAAAGCGGGACATAAAATTTTCCTTTGATCGTTTTTTCTTAGAGCCTTAATAATTCCGCACCAACTTAACGTTTTAACGCCGTAGTTGGATTAAACGTTACTTAAGGGATAACAGACGTAAAGTATTACGACAGTAGTCTTGTTTCAGTGTTATGGGAGGAAAAGAATGAATATGGTTATTAATATGTCACGTAATCTCGTAAATGAAGAATCGTTAGTTTTGTATATATTGAGCCAAGATAATCGGTTTTTTCCTTATGTCTCATGAAATTCATTCGATTAAAAAAATAATAATAGCTTCAATAGTCCTTAAATTTTAGTGACACTGACTAACCTAAAACTATATACTTGAATTTCTACAAACCTTCATTATTTATTAATAACTCTTCGTCCTCAAAAGAAATTGATTTAGTACGCGACTAACCCGAAATATTGTAAGCTGATTTTCGTCTCACTTATGGTAGTTAAAATCTTTTAATTACGTTGAACAGGTGAGAATTAGTTCATAAAAGTTTCTGTATAATTATTCTATTATTACAAAAATCTTTCGGGCATTTTTCTATGCCCACGGCGCTCGCTTACTGGATTAAGCTTCTTAACACATACATGAGAAGAGTGGAATTAAATATATACCAAATATATCAGCAGAATAATTGCTGACGAAGGCCTCAATTTTGAAGAATCGCTTATTCAGGCCACGAAACGCCACGTATGCTTCTTTTAACCACCTTATGTCCTATAAATTCCCTATTTCTCAAAATATTTGGTCAAAAGACGTAAATTCGCCATTTTTAACACTTTTCTTTGGTATGCATAGCTTCAGTCAACAAGGTTTAAGTGATTTATTAAAAAAACAGCGCATAAAAGAAACAAAATAAAGCAAAGAATAAATTTTACCGCCTGTCAATAAGTAGTTTTGAGAAATAGGGAATGTACTGCAATTATAATCATCATCACTGAATAATTATGCTCATCTTATTTATGATCAAATACATTTCGTTATTTTTATCTTAAAATTTCCCATTGATCTTCACCAAACAACAAATTTTAACGCCAAAACATTGCCTCCCATATTTGTTCAGCTGGAAATTTTCCATCCAAAAAAAAGTGTACTCGAAAACTGATTAATTAATAAGAATAAAAATTGATCGTCTATTTGCATAGATATTATTAATTAGCCTACAGTTGGTAAAGTTTCCCATTTATTACTGCACTAATTCTACCCTTCAGTGTGTCTCACGGTTCTCAGAGGTCAATTGTAACAACCTATCTAAACCACTCTTTATCGTTCCAAAATCCCACCATCACTAGTTTAATATGAAAAAACACTTTCCCTAATTCCACACTATTTATTTGGAGCAAAACAACTAGTTTTGATTTCAAAGTATCATCATCATGGGTTTCATCAACGATGGGATTGGACCTTCTGATGAGGATGAGTTAGCATCCAAACTAGTCAGGTATTCGCGATTAATAGTTTAGTGATAACGCAAATTTTATTTATAATCGCAAACTGTAGGTGGCAGAACTTGGACTTTAATATTAGTAATATGTTTTAGAATGTAAATACATTAAGTCATTTAAGTACCATCGCTAACAGCAACAAACCATGTCAACCTAGCTGTCTTGCTGGGTACAATCAACAAAGAAAATATTTAAAGTGCAAAAGGTGGTATTTACCGCATTCATAAATTAAAGTAAAGGTAAAATTGAATTTCCCTTAGACTATAATCTGCAAAAATACTATAGTTAATAATGCCAATATTTAAATAGCTATTTTTACTCTCCTTCATAATTATTGGGGGTGCGCATG
Source organism: Calopteryx splendens (assembly GCA_002093875.1). Lineage (NCBI taxonomy): Eukaryota > Metazoa > Arthropoda > Insecta > Odonata > Calopterygidae > Calopteryx > Calopteryx splendens. The sequence continues at coordinate 236,240 of LYUA01001141.1, read as the reverse complement.
AGCGATCCTTATGCAGCGAGCAACAATGGGCAGGCTAACGTGAGAAGAGATGGAGTAAATAAGAGGGGGGGAGAGGTCGACGGAGATAGGGGGGTGGAGCGGAGAGAGGTTGCAACAGAAAGATCTCACGCTGTGGGAGTTTGTGGCGGGCGTGGCATCTCCCGAGGACGCTCAAACCTTTCGTAACGTGACAAAGCGAGCAGGATCCCCGGCGGACGGGAGAACGGACGATGCATTTTGTGGAGACGTGGATTATCACTGCGGGAAATAGGAACCACAGTGAAAAAGGGTTTCAAACTAGGACGCGATAAAAGCACTCAGCACTAGGGCGTGCGAATGCTTGTTCGCCGTGACGAATGAACAACGACAACAGTTGCGCATTTGGAAAACTTATTTTATTCACAAAAATACACAAGTGAGGGAAAACCTCCGAAAAAAACTTAAAGCTCAAATCGATGCGGACAGATAATTATCGTATTTTATTAAGGAGTTCAATGGTTTATGCGGTAATTCTAAAATTTGATTACAAGGACATGAGAATTATTAGTAGAATCTACTACAACAGAAGCAGTAGTCAGCTGGACCTCACCAACTAATACACAGCAGATTCTCTTAAGCAATAGGTACTTCTTAGTACTGTTTAGCATAAATACCTTCTACATCAGTCACTTTTCCTCAGATACTCATGCTTTTTACCTTCCTCCATGCAGTACAGAATTAAAAATCTTTACCTCCCTTTGACTTACTAATCTACCAATCTCCAAAAATTCATTGCGGCTTACTATCGCTTCCAACCCCAATTCTACCTTTCTCTTTATTTTCTCAACACTCGCTCCCTTTTAGCATAAGTAGATATTTTTTACCTTTCTGTTAAATAAAATAACTTTAAGCATAAAAAAATTAGTTATTACCATTTATTTATAAAATGTGACTGATAAGTATTTCAGATTGCCATATGTTAAGAATATATCACCCTCCTGTTAAATTTTATTATTAGTATATAATCCATTCCAAACAATATTTATCATACCACCACGGTACATTTTAACGAAGAGTTTTCTTTATTTCTATGTTAAATCATTGCTGCTTGTTGTATAAGCAATTCACTCATATTTATTATATATTTGTCCAAACCATATGCGCTTTTTTTAACCCATGGCTTGAATAAGAGTTCCTCAGTTTAATTGAACTTAAATTTTACGGGCATAAAAGGCACTGTTAAACCAAATCATACCAACCTTTTAATTGATTTCTGCGGTAGTGGTGGTAAATAAAAAAAAGTGGTGAAATAGTCCGAAGAAGAAAACAAATGCTCTTTTTGGTTAATTGCCCTTACGGTAGTCATCAGCACATAACGCACTTGAGCAATTGAGACCTAAAACACAAACCATGGGACATTTAATAAGGCTCTCTCTCAAAATACGAATTTACTAAAATAAACGAGGGATTTTCAATGCCAAAATATTTAAAAATAAATATTAAAAAAAGTTAAATAAACGTTAGAAAATTATTTTATTTCCCGTATAAAGAAACGTTTGGAAGACTAAAAATATGTTAAGTCGAATAAAACTGCACTAAAAAATGTATCCAAAATGTTCATGTTATACGAGATGAATTCAAAAATTACCGTTTTTGTATTTATAAAACAATTCACACATTATTTTTTCTTGAATTTGCTATATATTTTTGTATTATATTAGATTATATTTGCTTTATTGTTAATTGAAAGAGATTAATTTTGCTATTTCTCGAAAACGTTTGCCATTATTGAGGCACGTGTGGTCTTTTTTGATCTTTTGCTACGCTAAGGACAATAGAAGATCCCACCGACTGTAAAATACGGTCTGTCCGTTATCCGATTTCTGAATACAAGATGGCTCTAACTCGCTGAAAATCATTTGCACATCGTTGAGATTTATGGTGATAGTTCAATTACATGATGAAATGGTTAGGAAATGAATAATACAATTCCCTCAAGGCCAAGCAAATGTGCGTGATGACTCAAGGAGTTGGTGGCCTCCTGTTGTCACTGAAGATTCGGTCAGGAAAACGTATATAATTCGTGAAAATTGACGTTACATGGTTACTTTTCCATACGATAATTTTCTCGAAATTTCTATAAAGAGGGAATAAACAAACCGTACTCCAAATATTAAAAATGTCTGAAAAATGGCAAAAATTTAACGAAAAATATTTAATGATATGCTATTTTAAGTAAAATTAAAATTAAAAAAATAAAATGTCAAGTTTTTTAATACTAAAACGGTAATTACCTTTGAATGCACCTTTTATATATTATTGATGATATAGCCTAGATTAAGTTGTTAGACTGGTTAAACTGGACTAAACACTGGTTAAGTGTATATCTATAACATTAATTTTCTCTCAAGACATTATTAAGTTCCACGGAATATTGATTAAATAAAATAATTATGACGTTAGGTTAGTTTGATTCTATGCTAATAAATTATATGCAAATGTGAAAAATCAAATACCACATTTAGTGGGATTAATTAACAAGAATTAAGAATTTTCTAAGCGTAACTATTTCTAGTGTTCTGAGAAAATCCTTAATGCTAATATCTTCTTCGCTCCCTGTAGTATATGCAACTCTACGTTCAGTAATGAATTTCGGGTTGTATTCGGCCAATGGTAATCATTTTGCACTCCTTAATTTAAAATTCGAAACAAAAATTCACCAGGAAATATTAGCGTTACAACTAATTCGTTAAAGTTCTAAAATTAGATACTGTTTTCTGAACGTCGAATACGTTGCTAAATTTAAATTTCATAATATACAGTAATTATGTGACTTTTAAATTACAAATGTTTCGTTGTATTTAACATAGTTTTGAATGGATATCCATTTTAAAAGCTATTCAATTAAGTTAAAAGCATATAGGAATGAAAAATATTACTATTCTAGGAAAAAAATTATTATTATTTTATGCTAAAAGGTAGCCCATTCACTGACTCATTCTGTACTTGCCTATGATCGAAGTCGCGACAATCATAGGATTGTCAACAAGTACAGCAACATTTGGAATTCATACATAATCAAGGCCAAGTATCGCAGCGTTTTGTCGCTATGGCTGCTACCTATATCATTCACATGAGCTATTACTGTTTTTTCACTGAAAGTGTCTTTCTCCAACTCTATCCCTCTCGCTTTCCTTAATGCAAAGAGCTCTTAAAAGTTTCCCTTTTAATAATTACATCTTCATATATTCAAATAAAAATCATCTTTGTCCCTTATTATATGATTTGTAGCATTTGCAATAAAAATTACTTCTACACAGATATCACTAGTTACTTGATTCAGACAAAATATTCTCAAAATCACCTCGCGTGTTACCACGAAAGATGACCCTCGTACATATTCAGTTCAGTGCACATAAAAACACTTTTCCTTTCGGTTCATGTTATGACTTCAACGATCAAAAAGGGTTTGGCTCTCGTAAGGAATATTAAAGGTGCAAATTTAACCACTACTAAAATTTTATGTGCAATATTAGCATAACATTATCGTTACCATTATTAAATAACTTCATATAATCTAAAACCTGTTTCCCTCTTCCCAAATATGTTTTCCTTATCCCTTAGAGTTTCCTTTTGTGACAAATCCCATCTCAAACCTTTGTCCCAATCCTTTCAGCGTCCCTTTCTCTCCTCTGAGACAGTTTAGGACTCGATATGAACAGAACCAAGAGAGGTTCTTGAGGTAAAATCTTCTTACAAATCAGCCGAATAGGCCCATCTGAGATGAAATTATGGTATTCAATACGCTTAAACATAGTTTACGCATAATGCGTTCTTCAGCGTAATATGCATGCGCCCTCCAACGCTGAATGACGCGGATGCGGGCATTCAATTTCCCTCATATATGCCATTTTGCTCCCCTATCATGTTTCAAGCGCCCTTACTTAAAATGCATATTCCTTGAAAATATCTTTTCAGTATACATGGGATTCCAACAAAAGCTGGGCTTACATTAAGCGGTAAATTCGGTAAATCTGGCCAAAAAAAGCCAATCTGTCGCAGTATGCTTAAAGACAAATCTTCTAATAGCAATACAAGTGTAATTCTTCCTTAATGATGGTTTGAACAACATAAATAATCCAAGGTATTCTGCTATTTATTAATAACGGTAAAACTTTTGTGGTAGGAAATGTTATTTATAATTTAATAACATTAACAACTACTGACTGGAAATTCCATTTTAATTCCGCTGAGAATATTTTAATTGATTAGGTCATTGACCATAATTATAACGCATTACTATATGAGAAAATTAAACATCTTCACTGAAAACGGATTATATTCATGTAGTGAAATAAATACGATTTTTCACCGTCCGCTATGAAAATATTTACACAAACAATATAAATGAATAATGATATTCTTTCTCCTTTTTAAAATTTTAATTGCCAGTAACTGAATCGAGGGAAAACATTACGGTCACCTTAGAACGAAAAGAGCAAAAAATAATTGATATTCTTAAAAATGAATTGACACTTAAAAATAATGAAACACATACCTAATATGAAAGCATAGCAAAAAAATGGGATAGGCTTTTGGCCGTCCAATAACAATAGAAAGAAGGAAATCTTTTAACATATACATAATAAACAATGAATAGAAAAGTAAAGCCTGACAATCTGAAAAAATGGAAAATCTTCTGTAACCTTATGGGAAAAAAAACATTATATCCAGCATTCGAACCTTTGTCTTTACGAATATGAAAATAGCTTTATAGGAGCTTCCTATCGTGTTGGAATAAAACGCAAGTAAATCCATATCTCTAGATAAACCGTTTCTGATATAGATATAGGGGACCGACAGATGGTCACTTCCAAATTGTATACAAAATAATTTCGTAGCATACTGCATTATCGTTTTGTAACTAAAAACTAACTAAATACTAAGAGTAACAAATAAATCACATTCCTACCGCTGCATAAGCATTCTCTGGAAGATACCTCAATCAGCCTCTAACGTCCTCCGTTATCACGAAATTAGTTAATGCAAATGAAGATACGTAATTTTAAAAATCAAAATATATCATTCTCTTAACATTCTATCTTCATCAGATGTCAGAGGTAATAATAAACAAGTGAGGGCTCATTCAAGCATGCTGAAAAAGACAAAGGCTGACCTTATAAGGAGGCAGCACACGCGAAATAATGTTCATATTGAGGGGTGAGGTGGCCCAGGGGTAGAACGATAGCCTATGGATCTTAAGGTCGCGGGTTCAATCCCCAGCAAAGGCGAAAAATTTTCAGCATCA
>LYUA01001141.1:214117-230877 GCA_002093875.1 Calopteryx splendens | reverse complement strand
TGCCACACGCCCTAGCGGCGGCTTGCGGAGTATCGTGTAGATTTTTTTTTAGATATTTCATGTAATGCTGAAATGAATATTCATTAGGTTGACAAGGTTGATTGTGAATGTCTGCATTAAATTTGTTAGCAATAAAATAAATATTGTGTAAAACAGCCAAGCAAGAAATCTAAGAATAGAACTGAATGCAGCGCAGAGGAACTTTTTAGGAATATGTGTCTCAGAATGCCGTGAAGTTCTATTGAGCCTCTCCAAGACAAAATTTTAAGAATTAAGCCATTAAATGTAAAAGAGAAACTCTCCAGATGAAAGACACACCCCGTTGCGATCACATAGGTGTAACGGTGTGAGTAAATTGAAAAATGCACTTGTCTGAGCATTATTAAGTTTAAAGATTCAAATTCAAAATACGAAATACTCTCAACCTAGAATGCGTTAACGAATAGTCACCTCCGTTGAAACTTATTTTAGTGTTTGGTTTGATCTATAACCTCTCAAAATTATCAAGAAAAATAAATAATTGCTAATATTGATGGACCCAGAAATGTCATGGTTTAAAAAATTTAAATTTAGAGTTTAACGAAAAAAATAAAACTATGAATGATTCCCGCGTTGCATTTAAAAAGACAATATTAAAGCAGCCAGGCATTTTAAATTAAAATTGCCTCGCCTGCAAATGATACTTATCGACATGGCTTTACCTGCTATAACCTGATAAATTCAATGGGTTCAATGCCTGGAGCTGAAATAAGATATAAGGCTATGACATTTTCCTTCTTCGTTACGCATGCAATTTTCTTTTTCAAATATTTCTTTTGTTTCATTACTGCACCCAACTGTTTGTTGTAGTGTCGATAAAATTTCAAGCACAAAACGATTCCGAAAAACGTGGTAAAATCAGCAATGACATGGAAAAGTGGGAAAGAGTGGACACAATAAAAGAAAGACCGTGATGCACTCAACTGACTAAACGACGGACAAGGTAAGGAAAACGGGATGCAGAAAGGTGATCAGCGCAGGGTGGCGTCAGTGGAGAAGAAAAGACCCCCCGGAAAGGTTTCCGAGTGAGATTGGCGGAGAGTTAAATTTGCAGCCCACCGTTAAACGACTGCCGTTGCGCAGTTTTGGAATTGCTGCGGATGTTTCGCGAACGCGCGCTCTAAAATCTCCATCTCCGTCCATCTCCATCATCACCGCATAACCCCGACCCCATCCCAATCACCCTAAAAAAAACCCCATCGTCATCCGCACCGCGTCTCACATGCCATCCTGTCTCCTTAGATAGTTAAAAAATTTTTGGTCTCATTGCTTTCCACCCACTCAATTATCAAATTTCTGTGCATGGAAACGAAGTTTTTGCTGATGTAACCATTTTCATATTAGGTAAATCTTAATTTTTATATGCAAATCTGAAGTCACAGTTTACTGGGACGACAAGGAAACCAGCCAGTAAAGGACGATGAAAGCCGCAAGGAAAAAAATAAGAAAAACTAAAATTAAAAATATGATAATATAAAGAGCATAAATTTGAAATAGGTTTACCTTTTAATATATGTTCGCAATTCCATCCGTAATGCAAATCTCAGAACACTCATTTCCGTCCTTTGGTTCCCATGGAAAGTTGTTTTTCGAAGAAAGTGACTTCATCTTCAGTTGTACTTTGCTGCTTTCGTTCCAAGTATCAAAGTCATACAAAGTTAAAAATTCATGTATCTCTTTTATATCACATTCTTAGTGCAAATCCTAACGTTGTTTGCTTTAGTCATTATTTCTTGCAGTGGCTATCTCTGCTCAAACATTTCCATGTACGTGTTCCATCTTGATATTCAATGTCAAAACCTGTTAATAAAAATGAGAACCATAGCATTTTGTTTATTTTAGTATCATAGGCCACGATTAAAAGATAAAATTTCAATCGCAACACCTTAAAACATTCTCTAGGTATAGCAAAACATGACTTATTAATGTCAGCATTATTATTATATGCAGACATAAAATTTAAAGTGCTGCATATCCAATTTTTTTGGTAATAAAACATAATATTTTGCATCAAATGAGTAAAATCTAAAAGAAAGTTTCAAAGTGAGAACTTATTGTTAGTTCTAAAATTAAAATTCAATTCTGCATCTCAGACATGTTGGAAATATATTCCCCCGCATGGCTGTTATCTTTAGTAATAACGTATGCCTTAAACCCATATCCAAAATTATCAACTATAAAACTTATCTAGAATATAACTGAACCATATTATGGTAAGTTATTTGCATAATGATGAAATATTCAACCTCAAGTAACCGGCAATTTGTTTCAACTCTTGATTTAATGTACATACGAGTACGTTATAGGTCGTAAAATTACGAATCGTTTCCTGTTTCCACTCTCCATAATAAAAATACAAGAGGCATTGATATCCACCCATTTCCGATTTCTTTTATAAGGGAGTTTTTGCCTGAGATGAAGATTACTAATATGTTCTATAAATATTAATTTAAAATTTAATCTCTCCTATGGGTACCAAAAACCATGGAATACAGTTGGAAAGCGGACACAAATGAAATAGTAATTCCTTTAGAAGGCATCATAAAAGTAGAGCGAAAATGTTACGTAAAACTCTGGAGAAGGCTGGAAGGAAAGCGTCTTGAATCGTAATCAAGAAAAGGCTGGGAAAAAACATATTTCCTTGAGGACTAAAAGAAAAAGATCATCCGCGCTATTTATTCTCACTATAGTGGTAACTTGCATAAGTATTCAAAGTCACGTGCGCAGACCGAAAATGGAGCGGACAAGAGTTTAAAAAAGTTCCTGAAAATGCGACGCTAAGTAGAGCACGGCGGAATGATGGATGAGGGTAGGGCCGTCACGGTAGTCGGTGCGGTGATAACCGCGGTCTCATAATTATATCTGCGGAAAACAAAATGAGTTACATGAGACAGATTACTCTAATAAATTAATTAAGCAATCATAAATCTATTCAGTCTAAGCAAAAAAAAAACGGAAATATAAATCCCTACTACGTGATACCATTATCATCGTTGAATTAGACCACATTTTCTTTTTTAAGAGATGGTGGTTCTTATTCGGCACTATCATTGAACGCATTTGAAATGAACCATTCAGTTCATCGAATTATAGTTTTTAATTGCTCTTTTCATTTTTAAAAGCTCTTAATCCTTGTTAAATAAAGTGAATGACCCAAGAAACTGGTCGAAATTGGTTAATGATACCAAAAATGATAAACAACGAATGAACAAAGTGCGTACAAACATCATCATTGGTCGTCATCAACAGATTGAAAATGATTATATCAATATTTTAGGTACAAAGCTAGGTTTTTATTAATTCATTAGGCATATAAAAACTGCAGTAGTTTGTAAATTAGTGAAATTTATAAAATTATTAATTTCATCAAACGGTATGCATATTGCAAATTTCTCCGACCCACCATAAATTGTGAGTTGAAGCTCCTATAAAATATGGAATATTCTATTTCCGTTTAATTGAATGGGTGAACCCAATTTTATCCAGGTAAACTCTTACATCAAACTGAATGGCACATATACTTAGATCAGTTCTTTAAATAACGTCATTTTGGACCAGAGAGAATCGCAAGCAAATAAAAATCAACCGGTGGGAGAAGAGAGAGAAAGGGAGGCAAACGAATATCGTCGGAGACAAACCTATTCCCGGAGAAGGGCGTGAAAAGGCAGGAAGGGGAAGAGCAAACAGGGTACCACCCGCTTCTGCCCCCACGGCTTAACCTTCCTCTTCCTCCCAAACCAATCCAACCCCGTCTAATTTCACAGTCCCCAAGCCCTCTTTCCTTCAACGCCGTACCATCTCTTAAACCCACCTTCCTCTCGGTCATTTCTCTTTTCATTTCTAAAAGCCCTGAATTTTCTCTCTCTACCACCTTGAACCAAACCGCAATGCACAGGTGAGAACGAAGAGTCTCCGCTTGTGCCAATATATTCACCTGGGCTAACCCCAAGGGAACGCTGCGAATAACATGTACGTATGTAAATGCCATGGGGAAGATATTGACCATAGAAAGTTGAAAAAATAAAATGTATAGGAATTGGAAATCATGTTGCACCTCTACATATTCCTTAGGTTCACATTTATTTGGATTCATACTCAAATATTTTTTTCGAAACACAATTATCAAAATTAACATTTGGATTAAGGCATCAGCAAATATTTGGAAATGTGTGCCAAATATATTCATTTAAAGTATTTTAATTACTACTTTCCTAAATACGAGTAGTTTAATATTACATATCCATGAATTAAAATATCAACTACAGCTGTCTTTACTAAAAACCATAAGTGGACTTTAGGCTTAGGTGGGTTTTGTGAGAAATGAAAACATTCAATACCTCATATGGCAATGATCCATGGAAAATATTAATTTACAATACTCGATTTATTATTACCAATGCCTTGTAAAATTGATTCTATTACTCCAAGATGATCACTATAATTTCTTAAGCATACCTATCATGAAAACATTGCGCATGGCCCTACATATTGTAGGTATACCAGAGACTAAGTCAGGAAATGAAATCTTCCAGCAGTGCGCCATTAAAAATAGCATTTTTTTCCCTAAATGGCACCCTAACTTTACAGCACCATAGATTTAAATTTATCGAGCTCTCTGCGACAATTTAGAGGCACTTCCAATTGGCGCGCGTCAAGTACCATGAGACGTTACGCCGAATAGTATTATTTAAACCAAACCAAATTAAAAACATGCATCTAACTTGCGATTATGAAAAAGTGCAGCGTGAACGCCAAAGACGACAGACTAATAAGCACAGAGAAGAGTCGCAGAATGAATTAAACACGCTGAAGAGCGGCAAAACAGGAGAGAGTTGGAGTATATCCACATGTTCGGCTATTAAAAGTCGCCGTGTTTTCTCTGCCTCGATAAATCCCTTCTCCTCGCAGTGGTTACTTCCCGAAACCAACCCTATCGCTCTTTCTCCCTCCCCTGCCAGGCTTTATTTCCTATTTCACACGCACTCCTTCCCGGACTCATTTCCCCCCTGGATCCACCCTACCAGCAGTCGCACTGCCCCACGGGATACACCCTCCCAATCCACTATTTTTCTTCCTCTTGTACCGTAACACATCTTGGGTAACCCACCTCTCACACTCCCCCTGATTTTCTTTCTTTTCCACGCTATAGTCTTTTCGCTAACCTTTCCATTTTACCCTTTTCACTCAGCCTCCCACGAGCCGCTCCGTCGGCGGAACGTCGACCATTTTGTTTCCCCAAGCCACGTCCTCAGTGATGTCAACCTTTACTATTTGTCTATCAAAAAATCTGCATCGCTCTTTTTGTTCCCAGCTATCACAAGGGAACTTTGCTCTTCTCGGCTCAATCGCATGTTCTCAAATTCGCTCTACATGGGCTAAATTTTGCGGCACGAGGGTTAGATTCTGAAGTGGCTCGGGAACTGTGTTGAACCATAGGGAATGGCTATTCGGGAGCGTCAACGAAGGCAAAATAGGTATGACGCGGACAGCGGGAATGTTGTTTCAAGCCTATTTAAGCAAATCATAGAGCGAAGCACTTAATCCACAAAATATCAGAGATATTTAAAAATATTAGAGCAGAGTCATTATGCCCGAATAGATTTCTACAAGACCGACTTGGTGTTCAGACTTCTTGCGTTATGTGAGCTCTTTCCTTTCACCTCAATTTCTCACAGGGCATGTGTCCAATAAAAAACATATAAAATTGAAAAAAAAAAGAATGGCAGAAAATTAATGAGATTCTAAAAATATTTCCTGCGTTTGGGTTATGTATTCTTAAAAGTAGGACATTCCACTGCTATATTATTATTACCAGCATTAATAATGTTTGCGGTGAGCACTTCCTATGGGAGTTTGCCAGGCATACGATATTCCATAGTTAAATCTTACTGTGGCCTTTATTTAGGGAAGTTTGATATCTGAATTTTCTTAGTCAGTGACGGTGCCGGAGGTGCTGATTAGACTATAGCCCCCAGAAGTTTTACTCCAAAAATATAGTTGACTGGGTTGAATACTATTGGTCATACTAGTCCCATACTATTGGTCATTGGTACATGCACCGTACTATTTTCATGTGCTTAGAAAAGTGCAACCAAAAAAAGCCAAAAAAAATACATGCAACAAATTTTTTGTACGGGAGAAATAATTCTTCACGTACAGTTAGCAATAAAAAGTAGGCAATAACTCTATCATCTTTCCCCGATTATTTTCTAGTTACACCACTCTCTGCTGCGCTTATTTTTCCTTTTATAGTCATTATTACCTACGTAAAATCTTATTCCAAGAGAAACGGTAGAAGTTATAATAGTCACTTTGATACCGCTAATCTAACCATAAGATAAAATCCCATACAGTATCCTGTATCACACGGAGTCTAATTAAAATGTTTCGTAATTAATTGATAAATATTCTCTGTAACCGTTTTCGCAGCATATTATAGTTTCAATCCCAAAATCCTTTTTTAATTCAAATTTCTATTGACCTTTGCACGGCCAATGCAAACACACTTCAGATGATTATGGTTCCAGAAGACAATGAATGTATTCTTGCATAAAGAGAATAGGGTCATTGGGGCTACATCATGTCAGCAAATAAAACTTTTTCACTCAAGATAAAAAAGAGCTGCCGTATAAAAATAAAGAGGCCAAGAAAGAGTGAATCACAAAACCTACTAGAGATGCATGATTGTAGTAACAACAGGGAAATAAAATTAAAAAACAAGGCCGAGACTACCGCGAAAGCATGAAAAATTATGACAAAAAAATTCACAGAAAGAGAAAGATGAGATGGGAAAAATATAAATCGAGCATCTTTTGGTAAAGATCAACGATTAAGTGAAGTTACTTTCAGTATCTTGGTATTCACGGAGAAAAGTATGGTAAAGGACAAACAAAACTACCAAACTGCGTAAATGTCTCCTGAAGTGAAACTGAAAATTGATTTTATTAAATTAGACATGTGCCTAAAACATTGTAATTTGATGGAAAATTGAATTTAATCCGAAGCAGAGGATATAGGCTCGACATAGCGCGAATGACAGTGATAAAATGTATACAAAGGGAAGAAGCTAATATAAAGAAAAGAGAAAATCAGGGAGTGCTCATTATCGACTTAAATATTTAACTTTTTCATTGATAAGGTGATTAGCTAGCTCCTGAAAATGATAGGGACACAGAGTTGTAAGAAGAAAAGATAAACGTGCTGGGCTTGTTGAATATAATATAAATCTTGTTTTGAATAAGAAAAAATACCTGATGGGGATCTGTGTACAAAAGATTATTGAAAAGTAGAATTACAGAATGAAATTATAAAGATACTGATCTGTAACTGAAACTAGAAATATAATTTTTAAATCAAATGATGTAAGGACACACTTGAACGAATGGTACAATTTTGATGTTCATATGTATCGACGTCGTTGGATAACCATCGAATAATATTCAAGAAGGGGATAGCAGGGTACACAGTGAAGAGAAAAATAGGGAAAAATACTTGAAGCGATGAAGATTTCTATTCAAAGATACTCTTACGAACTTAAGCACTTTTACGGTAAAAACACTATATTTGGAATAAGGGAACGGTATATAAAAATTCATAAGTATAACTAGTTCACAATTCTACGACTGAAGGACAATAGAAGCAATATATAGGTTTGCTGTGTTGCTTAGGAATTAGGATATTTATTGTCTTATTAATTATATCATTAGACACTCCTTTTAGGATGAGGTAATAGGTCAATGAAAGACAGGATGAGAAGAGGAGTAAAAAGCCAGGGTAAACAGTACTAAGAATTCCCTTACTTCGTCACGATACATTACTACAAGGTGAAGCTTGAAACTATTTTTAATAGTTGATATTTAAATGATAGAACGTTAGGGCAAGGAATTGCATTACTATGAGTTTATGAAGAAAGTGGGAGCCGTCAGCATATCTTTGATAGCTGTAAAAAACCAAACCTACCTAGCCTATATTTTAATTATAACATTAGAGATTTGAAGTCATTTCAAGCATATCTCAGAACACAATTAAACCTATAAGACTGAAGGAATTGCATATCTTATTTGTTTTTCATCACTCAAAACTCGAATATTAGCTTCCCTGTTTTAGCCATTTTGGTCGCTAAGAAAACCATTTCGTTGGGACATCACCTTTGGAATGGGTCCTAGAGCTGCCATTCTATCACCCATGACATCTTAAAAGACAAACATAAAAAGTGAAATAAAAAGGTAGTGAGCTTTTCCTGGGGGATATTTTAAGTTTTTATTCCGCCAAACACGTTAATCCCAAAAAATTTGCACCAAACTGGTTACACGCCCGTCAATGCGGATGAAGCTCCTGGAATTAAAAAAATATAAATTTCTCGTTCTCCATCCGCAGTAATATAACCGGACGGTTAAGTCTATAAAAAAAAATCTCCTTCCCAGAATGATCTCATGGCCAGGTGGGAATAAGACGCGCACTCATTTTTTTCTAGTTGTGCAGCGGGTAGTGGGAATGAGGAGGGGGTGATGGGGGAAGGAGAAAAGAGAGAGAGAGAGAATTAGAGACAGTGAGTATAGACTGCAGACCCTCTAAATTCTCCCTGGGAGGTGTGCGGCGGAGGAAAAGGGCCGAGAGTGTGTTATCCTTAAAAACCCTTATTGGTCAATATAAAACTCCCTTTCAAAAGAAAACCATTAAAAATACACACTTAAAAGTCATGACGGCCGAATTGTTCATTTTCCTCGAGGTTTATCCCAGTAAGATGGATAGAAGAGTGGTGATCGAGGGAGGTGGAGCGAGTAGGGGCTTAAGAAGAGGTTTGCGAACTCCGTAGGAAAGAGAGAGAGAGAGTGACAGGGTCACAGTACCCGTTTCCGAGGGGCGTCGTTGGGGAGAGGGAGAGAGAGGTGGGCATAAAATGACCGGATGGATGACCGCTAGAACGCGTTGAACGCTAATGGACGTTATATAGGCGGCTGAGGAGGGAATGGAAGAGGGATTGCTCAGCCGCAGGGATAAGAAGATTGAGGGGAGTGGGGAGTTGCCGGGCGAGGCGAGATGGAGGCGAGAGAAATGCGACAGGAAATAGGTCTTGAACGGAGGTTCTGGTTTTAGGGACGGTCGTAAATAAATAACAGCGCAAGAATAAAGTACCTCAAAATGTGCTAGCATTAAATAAACACGAACAGGGCCTAAGGGAAAACATTTTCAATTTCGTTAGAACATATTGTAAAACGTTGGAAAATATCGTAAATAGAAGTTTTCCACGAGCATCAAGGCAAAATCCTTAGAATTCCAAAGAAATATATTAACACCAATTACCAACTTGGACCCTTAAAATATTTCAAATAACATTTTTTTTTACTTTTTATGATCTAGGATGAAGCCCTTAATTCTTTTTTAATTAAATTAGAGCATATAATTTCCATCGACAAACAAAGGTGTATACAACCAGAATGGGTTGTTTTTATAAAAAAAACTTTAACAAACACCTGAATTTTAAATATTTGGTGTACTTAAAAAGGATGAAATTAACAAGATCTCCTCACTCGTACTAAAATAATGACAGCACGATGTTTTACAATAATCCGCTCAAAATTTTCAAAATGAAAGAAATCCAACCTTCGGCTTCCATTGTTAAAGCAGACCAGTGAAAATAAGGAAAAAAAGAACCATATTAATTGGGCACACCTTGAAACAATGGATTATTTGGAAAATAATAAGAGGAAAGGCCCCACGAATAAGATCACCGAACAAATGCCTAGGACACAAAGACGGATATCGGCGGTAGACCGGTCAGGGCATAAGAAGACAGCATTATAAAAGAAATAATGCATCTAAATTTACAAAGTAAGTACCCTGCAAGCCACCGCGAGGACGTATGGAGTAGAAAACTGCAGACAACCAATCTTCGGATTGAAATACTGATGACGGCGGCCATCAGTTCTCTAATCACTTAGTCCTCAACAAGAAAAACTAAATTGCTTTCCATTTCTCCAAACATTGTTGCAAGTTCAATACGGGTGGGAACACATCTTATGACTCACATTACACTGCAGTACATTTCTTCTGACCAACTAAAGATAAATAAATATTGTTCTAACACAACGCCGCGGCTCGGTGAGTATGTAGCATATTTGTATGAATGAATATTTTGCTTTATGATAAACCAATATTTATTGGTTCACTCGTTGTTAACACCTATATACACATACTAAGGAAAGCTTTAACAGGTGTAGTGTATGGCTAGCCCGCTACTTGACTCTATTTCCCTGAACTCGTAAAATAACAGAATTTCACCCTTAAACTATCTAACACGAAAATACTGCGGAAAAGAGATGCAGTACATCTCCCTAGTACGCTCTTCTCACCTTTATTTCCCACTAGGGCCAACGGCTTCCGCGAACTATGTTTGTCCGAGAGGAGTATAAAGCTTTCCCTTTACTACCATAGTGATGATGGCTCTGCGGCAGAAATGTCTTACTGCATTGGAAATAGAATTCGGGTGGCCTACTCTAACGCAAGTGTTCCTTCCAGTTTACAGCGAGATATTTAATGGTACCTATCCGCGTCCGGAACAGTTCGGAACACCAGCGTCATCCTCCCCCTCGGGAAAAGCGAGGAATTATGCAACGCACTTTTCGTGTCATGAGAGGCACGAGTAGGAACGCTAAAACTTATGGGGAAACCAACCTTTCAAACCGCATAACTATACTCACAAGCTCCCATAAATATTTACAAATTTGAACATAATGAAGCCTTATCATAATATTTCTCGATAAAGAAACTTTATGCAATTTACGTAAGGGAAAGGTTTCTTTCGGGCATAAATGCTTTTGGAATGCATTTTTTTGATGCTCAATTACCAAGTTTTGAGAAAACATGAAAAATTACTTCTGAGGAAATAATTTGGTTCTTCTTTGAACATCGATTAAGCAAACCAGAAACAAATTCAATCATTCGTCTACTTCTATAGACAGCACCACGAAACACAAAATACCGCAAAATTTCCTTTTCCTCCGTCTCATAATAATGATTTTCGCCTCTTCTTAAGTAGATATCTAAATATCTAATTAAAAGAAAGATTTCACATCATCAATTTTTACAACCACACTTGATCGCATTCCTATGCCTTCCGATATTTTTCCCTCGGTGAAAATCTTTTTTAACGGACTTAGTACAAAATTATACTATTGCCAGAGGAAATGTTTCTTTATGTATAAATATGTACTTGAATTATAACAAGTTCGAGGCAACTCTTGAGCCAGTTTCAATTACATTGGTGGCTATAAACTTAAAAAGTTAACAACAGAACTAAAATTTGGGCATTGAAAATCAGAAACGCGACGCAAAACATACCTATCGAACGTCTGTCAAATTGCTTTGAACATTGATGAGTTGGACTTTCACGATTATATAAGATAGTTACGCTCTCTCATAAATATCTCTATTTTTAATAGTGAAAATCGATCAAAGGAACCGCGAAGGGGTGAACGGGAATTGCGAGCGACACCCATCGCGAATTCCCGTCCCAAATGTACCTAACCTCCACCTATTGCTCCCGGCCCCTCATCTCCCCTTCCAACCCAATTGAGCATGGGCCCCAAGGGGGCAGCGCGTGACCCTCATGATTGTTTAACGTAAACATTTGGCCTTTTCTGCGCCATGCGTGTTTGTTCATCTCGCTCGGTTGTCCGCTTGTGTGCGTGGCAATGTGCACGCTTCAAAATGCACGCTTTATGCGCGGAGGCGTCACGAGGTAAGGCCCGGGCGAAGTCGAGATGCTTTCGTGGAAAAAGGGCACGAAATGGAAACGTAGCGGAGAGCGCGGTGAGGTGTAGGGGGTGGGGGGGGGAGAGCGGGAGGAGGATGCTGGAGGGGACTGGGAAGATGGGAGGGTTGCGGGGTGAAGGTCGTGAATGGCGCACGTGAGATTCTATGCGAAGGGTTGTGGAGAGAGGAGAAAAAGAGGGAAGACTGATCAAAGAAGAGGGAGGAGAGTTCTCTGAATGAGAGAGAGGGTACATCCTCCCTCCGAAACGATCCTCCAGAATGAAATGGGACGGGCGGAAACCTTTGTTACCCGGATATTCAAATATCTTTCGAAAAATGCGAGACAGACACAGACCGAGAGATAAGAGAGTGAAAGAGAGAATACAGAGTAGGAGACGAACGGAAGAGAAAAGGAAATAGCAATGATTCGAAAGGGCGGAGAAATCTCGTGCAACCACAAATTGGGCGACCAGGAGAACAATGGAAGGGTCTCAGATAAAATTGGGAACGTTTGGAGATGGGTCCGGATTAAGAATATTTTTGGAACAAACGCGTTGAGAGGATAGGGAAGAGATGTTCAGGACTGAGGCGAATGCCGCAGTGAGGGAAGGTGACGCCACACTCGAGGCTTCGAGTAATTGACACGGACCAATCGCGTGGGCCCGTTTCCCCAGACAAAAGTTGGCTGCAGGTGACAGTAATTGATTCTTAATTACCCCTAGTCAGTAGAAATATAGAAATATTCGCATTTCCAATCTATTATGGTAGAGTTATAAGTACATAAAGGGGGTCATTGAAGGAGGAAAGAATAAGTGGAAGGAGAACAAAATAAAAATAACCTCTTTCTAAATCTATACTAGTTGGCTTATATTTAGAGAAATGGGATGAAGGTTTATCTCCAGGAATAAGAGATAGGAAATTGAGCACATTGATGAAAAATTAAATGAAAGTGAAACACATTGACCGGGTCTAAAATGATACAAGTTACGGCAAAATAAAATTATTTATCTAAATTATTATTTATTATTAAGGTTTCGATGTAATACATCGAAATCCTGATTGGAATCTATTATATTATTCAATGGAAGATGCATCTCTTTGGTCTTATTTTATTGTTGATAGCTATTTGGAAGAAGATCTAAGGAAAATTGAGGTAGGAATGGCGGATAGAGAAGATAATGCCTCCAAGAAAGGCCATAGGGTAAAGAAGAAAATAGAAGGAGATAACTGCTCTGGGCTATCATATAGCATTTACGAGGAAGGCATGATATCATAGGTGTTTATTATCAACAAAAATTTGCAGAAGGGCACGTAAAATTTCAGATGAAGATGAACTTAGGTTGAAGAGTGGTGAAAAATTCATGATCTAGAACAATAATTTTGAAAAACCGTAAAAAACTACTTCAATTAATTGGCTTCCTGCAATGAACAATAATATAATTGAGAGCAAACTATGAATCTTCAGTTCAGAATAAAAAGAACAAAGTATACTCATACATAATTAGGTTTGAATGCTAAACACCTCTTCCACCGTTTTCTAACGAATAAACATGGATTTTCAAGCAAAATATCATTCAGTCATACTTATTATATAAATGTAAAGTAATAAGGGGACGGGAAATTTTCACATTTACCAGATGAGCTTCGGGTAGCAGAATTCTTCAGAAGTTATCATAGTAATTTAAATTTTTAATGTTCCATCGTTCGTCTTTTTAAATCGAGACTTTTGTCCTTGATTTTTTTGAATTGTTTATGGCTTTAATTCGAAAACCAAGAATAAATTACGCTTCGAATTCGACCGAATCACCTAGGAGCAATTTTCAGCGATTTACTTTGTATTTTGTCGAGAAAACTGTTTATAATATTCTTTGAATTTTTAATGAGAAAAAATTTAATCCCCGATTTTAATCGTTACATATATATTTTTCTATCTAGCCTGAAAACATATAATTTGAAATTCAATTGAATTGTACTGATAAAAACAAAAAAAAATAGTTTAAATGTATTACCAAGAGGAAAAAATGATATTACAAAAGTTAAAGTTTTTTATTTTTACACTGCAAATTATTTGCTAAAACACACTAATTGAAAAATAAATTGAGAAAAATCTCGCAATTGTTTAAAAAAGGAAACAAATTAAATCATCGAAACCATATCAGTAGATTAAAAGAGAATGGCATTTATTACAGATACCATCGGGGCGTACGAGTAATTCAAGAATAATTCGGAGAAATGGAATAAATCAATCACAGAAGGGAAGGGAAAACAGCAAGACACTTCGAAAAAACAACGGAGTGAAAAATACTCTTGAAAAGTTTAGCAGATACATGAAGAAGATGGTACACGACGAAGAACACAGAGAACACGAAATAAGAAAAGGATGGTTGATTAGGAAAGATTTAAAATTAACAAGGGGATGCGGCGAACGGATTCACTTGCGACTGGTTAGAGGAAAAGTCAGGAGAGGAAGGGCGAGGAAAGTAAGGATGGAGTTCTCGGCGAGGGAGTAGGAGTGGGCAGACATGGGAAGCTGGTGGCATTGAAGCGATGTCGGTGGACGACAGGGATAGTGAGGAGGAGGTGTGGTAGAAGGGGGGGGAGCGAAAAGGAAGGACGATGGGGGAGGGAACAGGGGAATAAGGTAATGGAAAGGTGTGCACGGCTCGGTCGTAAAGTAAGACGAAGGCAGGGACGGTCGTGTGAGCGCTTGAGAGTTTTTGGGGGGAAGCATTGCAAGGAGGCGAAGAAGGGGATGGAAAATGGGGTAGGGGAATGCGAAAGTCTATGGAGGGGGAGGGCTCTAGAGCATAGTAGCCGCAGGAGAACTCTGGTAGGGAATTGAGAAGGGGCCGAACGAAAATAAAGTGGACACGCGAAGAGGGAAAAGGAGGGAAAGAAAAAAGAAGATGGGGTGGATGAGCTACGTAAAGCTAACAGGGAAATGCTTAACCTGTAAGGGTATTTTTGAGATTTGAAGAAATGTATACATAAGAGGAATGGATGACGGTCATGCTAAAAAGAAACTGAAAAGGGAAAGAACCAACAGATATCAAGAACCAGTTTTAAGATTACAGGAAAGGTAACCAGTACTATTGGTGTATGATGCGTGATGAGGCGGTAACTAATTCATAAACAAACATCCTGTAAATTTAGATTTGTAGTTTGTGCCAACAACTTCACTCAGTAATAAATTATGTAATCGCAAAATATTTTTTTAAATAAAATATAACACCACAGTCAACTTGATTATTTAAAAAAAACCTTACGAATGAAAAATATCCTGTCTTAAAATTATATCCCTGATAGTAAATGCAACTGTAAAACCTTAATTAGGTGATCATTTTCTTTTAGTTGCGAGCAAGGTTACATTCTTAGAGTATTTTGAAACAAAGCCATGCTAGTATATGCAGCGGATAAAAAATTAGTCCGCACTCATAACGTTACTATCAGATGATTAGAAGAACGTGTGTTTTGTTCATATTATGCCTAACGATGTAAAAGTGAATTATGTTACTATGGGCAATGATCTAAAATCAATTTTTTTAATAGTTGAGAGTACGGATGCTCAGGCAATGCACGATGAGATACACGGACACGACCCTCCACATCTGCGGCAGCCTATTGAACTAATTTGTAAGAGCTTCGCCGGCCACAAATCCGCCCAAACTAGCAGCAAGATTCTCGATAAGCACTAAGCACACGTTCGGAGGGTAAAGAGGATCCTAGGAGGGCGAAAAGACGAAAGTTTGACGAACGAAGGTGGGAAGAAGAGGGAAGGTTGAACACGTGAGTCTCTTATGGGAGGAAATAAAGTCGGCGTGCTGTATTAGCGAGGGGAGAGAGGCTGCAGAGTAACGGCGACAAATTTGTGAGAAGGAGAGGACACGGAGAGATCTCCAAGGAAGGATTGGAAGGCCTTTTTTACTGCCCAAGGATTACACAATATAAGTCGTAAAATTTTCAGATAAACCACCACCCAGGAGGCGAAACTAATTTGAAAATGCAGCCGTATTGCGTGCCATGCACGTAAAGATTTTACTCCAAACACTTTTTCCTGAGACACGTATTATGTCCCTGTTTTATTAGAGCTGACCCTAGCAGGATTTTAACCAGTGCCTTCTAATAAATTATACTATCTGAGAAAAGGCATTTTTAGCCTTCGACATTCCCTAAATCACGCCTTCCGCTGCAGAGTAATTTCCTTCGCCAATTTAGTTAAACAGGATTCCGAGTGTAACACAACTTATATATCAACAATACCAAATGTAAGGTTCTCGACAGTTCAATTAATCAATATAGAATCAAAATGAATATAAACATTTATTTCCTAATAATTTCTAGTCGACCAGTTTCCCCATTCTAGAACACAAATTATACTTTATGCTATAGTTACTTTTGCTTTATTATTGTAATATATTTCAGCGTATATTATTCTTAGGAAGTAAGCTGTACCCTCATAAAAATATTTATGAGGATACAGCTTTCAATTACTTCTTGTCTCTTCAAGATATTGAAGGAACAGATACCTAGTGCCATAGCAGTTATTACAATACATAGGTACGTAGTTACCTTAATGTATCATTGAAATACTCAGTACATTAATCAGTACTTACTTTATGTTATCACTCAATATGTTTTTTAACTTTTTTCGTGACCATGATCAATGTAAATTATCGACAATTACCCACACATAACACTGCCAGATTCAAAGGAGACGTGTGATATAATATCATCGATAAAAAACTTAAGCTTCAGCACCCAATTAAGATTCAATGAGAGGCTTGGACTACTTTTGGGGGAATAATACAAAAACTGAAAGAGAATTAAAATAATGAATAACGACATCGGGCATTATTTTGTTAAAAATAAGTTTCCCTATCAATGAGACAATTACAACCATTGGAATAATTACTACATTTAATTTTCTCTATTGACAACCATTCACATCTTATCAAATTCTCTATTGA